>JBAMBJ010001960.1:0-30441 GCA_037043495.1 Drosophila recens
TATTTTTGATTATTATTGTTTTTATCTGATTGTTTTTGAACAATTAAAATAATTTTGATTATTTCTGATTTTTTATAATCGTAATCATTAATAATTTAGATCGACTTTTAAACAAAAATAATCTAGTTACTAATGACTTTGGTTAATAATCCTTACTTAACAGGTATGGTTTAAACTACATATAAATACTTTACATATTTTGCAGTGTCCGCACGATCTGCGCTGTCCGCGTCTCAGTGATTTGGCCGATCGCACGCCATGCAACTTTGAAATTTCCTATGCACCTCTGCGTCTAAGCAGCGAATCTTCCGGGGATCGCAAAACTTCACTCTATAGTTATGCCATTTTGAAGAAGGGCGTTGTGGAGGATGCAACCCGGCCATGGCCACGCATAGTGCGTCCCACTTTGGTGCGCTCAAAGCATTCAATTTGTCGGCTGTGCACCGAAGGTGGCAACTTGCAGGAGGTCATCTTCACAGCCTCCAAGCACGGCAAGTAAGTGTACAGAATCTATGAATATATTTCTACTTTTATAATACATTTTAATTTGCATTGCAGGGCTGCCTACAGCTGCGCCCGAGTTAGTCGCTGGGGCGACCGACTGCCCATTTCCTTGGGCACGCCGCAAATCAAACCCAAGAAATCCCCATCAGAGCCAGATTCGACGTCAAAAGCGACGGAACCAACAGAATTGGCATAGTTCACATCTAGTTTTTATATCTCCCTCTCCCCAGTTTAATTGGCCTTTAAAAACATGTCAGCCAATTTGTTACTTTAATTATATACAAATAAATCGTTGCGCTGCGTAATTTTAATTAATTATTTAGATGCATTTAACTGACATTTCATTTATAGTTAATTCCGCACCCACAGCTCGATCTAATGTGCAAAAACAAAGAGCGCCAATGAGCTAAATCGTTCTCTTATATAAAGCCAAGTGTGTATAGAAGTATATAAGCCCGGTGCTTAGCCAATGCACATTGGGCCAGAATCCCTTTTTTTGGCATAAAGTCTAATTGTAAAGCTAAAGACTTGAAATTTTGCATGAACCTTACTTAGACAAATTTAGAATTTTGGATTTTTTTTTTTTGATTTGGACCACGCCTTCGTCTCCCCCTCCCCATTTGACTATGAGAAATATGTGTAATATACTTTTATAAAATCCAAAAGTAAAGATGGGGACTTGAAATCTGGCATGAATCTTAGTTAGACTGAAGTCGAATTTATAATATTTTTTGTTTTTTAGTTGGACTTTGTCTTTACCCCCCTCTTTTTCCCTACTCTTAAAAAAAGTAAAAATTTTTTTATAAACTTAAAAATAAAGGAAAATATTTTATTCTTCGCATGTTTGCTAATCATGCAAAAGTAGAATTTACAATTTTTCTAGTTTTTTAATTTGACCATGCTTTAACCCCCCTCCTCATCTGAATACGGAAAAAAATCCGATTTTCTAGCAAAAAAGCACAGTTTCAACATGTGTTTTTAAAGAGAATAAGCAAAATTGTGCAAAAAGTATTAATGACAAGTTTAAGATCACAGTTAAGAGTAAACATTTGCATAATTACTTTTTGGCAGAAAGTGGCAGAAATTAGGTTTTTACTCCACGGTACACGAGCACTTCGGTTAGTTTTTTTCTAAAATAAGACATAACATAGACAATTCACAACTACAACATTGAACATATATTTCGAATAACTTAACAATAATTGTATTTGGCATACATTGACCTTTATTTTCCATATTTTCAACAAAGATTTGGACAGTTGGGTCGTCACAGCAGAAGCGCAAAGTTGAGTAAAAGCATCCCGCCAATTTCGGCTGAAAGTCCGCTGACAAAACATCTGACTTTGCTAGCGCGGCAAATTTACAACGTTGCCACCTAAAATTTTTTTTAATTGATTCGATATACCTAATGTATGCCCTTTCCATATATTAAGTCAAATTCAAGATATATTTGAAAAAAAATTTCGACTTTATGCCAAAAAAAAGGGATTCTGGCCCAATGTGCAATGGTCAGCGTTGTTAACACGCCCACGCACTGCGGTGGGTGTGGAGCTTTTGGTCGTGTGTTTGAACTCAAATCCTATGGCAATAAACACTATTTATAACCATTATTGTAATATTTGCAACATTTGGCTAATTTTAAAATGCAAAATGTATTTTGCTCAGCACTATTTTATTGGCTTTAAATATTTGGTAAAACATGATAAGTTTAAAAAGCAAAACTCATCAGTTATATCAACTTTATCAGGTAATAAGAAAACGCATCGCTCGTCGGGTTGTCAGTGATTGAAAAACTTTACGGTCTGCGTTAGATAATTCTGATTTTGATCAGATTTTTTTTTCTTATGGTAGTACTGCTCTAAGCATATTATTAAAGCATATTATCAAATGTACATATATATTTGTTAAAAGCATAATAAAACTCGTGACTACAAATATAAAGATTTCAGATTTAAAAAAATTGTATAAAACAAAGATTATTTTCTTTTGGTCGTTTTTAAAACGAATGATGTAATAAAGCAATAGTATTTTATTTAATTTACGAAATAAACTGCAATGCTTTCCAATTATTCCTACAGAATATAATCTCTATCAAGTTTTATCTATGTTACTAGCAGACGCTGGACTCCTCAATGCTGCTGGTCTGATCTATCAAATTATCGCATATATATCTGTCAACTCATTCAAACATATGATATGATATGCTAACATATGACTAAAATATTTGTAATATCAAAAATATGCAATAAGGGGGAAATACAGAACAGGCTCTCTTAAAATAACTATAATATCAAATATAAGAATCAAGGGGAAAATACAGAACTAGCTCTCTTCTTACATCATACTGAAATCACAGTGATTTTAGATATTATGTCGCTATTCCTTATCTTTTCTTCTTTTCTTCAATTAAATAGAGAGATACGATGAAATCTTTAGTCATCAACAGATTCTTTGATCAAGTCTCACGATTTTCTAATGAGAACTAAGTCGATAGAACATTCAACTTTCAATTAGCAAGAGTTGAAATGTTAATATGTGGCACGTCGGTGCCAAACCCAGTTAGT
The DNA here is from genome assembly GCA_037043495.1 of Drosophila recens. Lineage (NCBI taxonomy): Eukaryota > Metazoa > Arthropoda > Insecta > Diptera > Drosophilidae > Drosophila > Drosophila recens. Next base: position 3,069 of record JBAMBJ010001960.1, read on the forward strand.
TCCCCATTGTGAGGTATGTTTTAATGTGGTACACATTGTCAGACTGACATTTGGCTATGTGTTAATATGAAACGCGCCCTTTTAGCGACCGCAGATCATCCCTGCCCAGCTCTGGGTCCTGTTCGAGGTCCTTGCGTGGCCATTTGGCATAACAAAGTCAGAAAAAAGGGCAACTTGTGGGGCGCGAAAACTGGCACGTCTCCTGGTCTTTATGGGTGTGTCGACAAATACATAGTACATATTGCTATGCTTTTAAGGATTGGCATTTTAACTAGGTGTGCTAAAGGACATTGGTCTGAGTATACAATACATAACTGGCATATAAAAATTATTGGGATGTGAGTAAGAATAAGTATCAAATGAACTCCCACTTGGCGTTAGATAAATGTTACTTTCTTAGTTTAGTTAGTATTAATTTAAAAAATATTGATTTATTATCTTCTTTTAATATCGCAAGAAGGAAATTCAGTTTGCGAAAAATCAACCAAGCAAAAGAGTTTGCCAATAGGAGTATCTTTCAGTAGTTTGAGATACTTTAGAGGCTTACCTTCCGAAAACATTATTTAAACTTACAATTTCTACAATTTTTTTTTAATTAATATTTTAAATTCCCGAAGTTTCGTTTCCTTTCTACTTGATAAAGTGACAAACATTTAAAGAAAACTTCCATGTAAATAATTTTTGTATTAAAAAATAAGTTGCAGTATTTAAATACGAAAATAAAATCAACTGAAATGTAATCAACTGATTAATCTGTTTGTTTGAATTTGGATTCCTTGTTTTTACTATAATTTAATAGTTAACTTATATACAATTTTTTAATAATATCGAATTTTTTTTTAAAAGGTAATTTTTTAATTTTTAATAGGCTTACTTTTTAAAATATAATTTTGGCGAATTTTTTCTTATTATATTTCTTTTGAAATTGTCTAAAAATAAATTATAAAGTTTTTATATAAACGTATTTGCTTACTTTTGTGAAAATTATCATTTAATATTTCGCTTTCTTTAAATGTCTAAACAATTCTTAATGTCTAAATTCTAACATAAAAATTAATATTTACGAGATTATTTAAAATTTTGCAGCTCGCCATAATATCATTAATAAGAGCTGCAACTGTCATATGAATTTAATTAAGGAATTGCAGCTGCCAAGTCATTAACCCATTTTGTTAAATACATATAAAATTGATATGACAGGATATAAATGAGAATATACGAGACTATCCAATGATAAACGTTTACTTTATATGCTGTAGCCGAGGTCCGAATGGGAACTGAAGAACAACACACATTGAAAGTTACACCCACGTCAGGTGGCGCCCTCCACACACATATGGCCATACATACATGTGTATATGTGGCTATTATATACTGTTTAGGTGGGGTCATCTCATTAAAAAGGCGCGTTCGCCTGGTGTCAGCTGTCGCTCTGTTTCTATCTCTATCTGGCTATTTGTACAGGTAAGGTGCGTCCCACAACAACAACAACAACAACCACAATAGTTGGAAAAACAGTGGCGTTTAGAAAGCATGCGCCGCTGTTGCAACATTCAATTGACCCACCCATTTAGTCAGTCAGTCAGCCAACCAACCAAGCAGCCGGAGAACATTGTTGTTCCTTTTGTTCCGAGTCTAATTCTAATGTCGACTCCCCCTGACCAAAAAACAACAACAACTTGGCTTTGTTTTTGTTTTTTATTTTGTATATAGTCGAAAAGGTTTTAGTTTTAGCTTAGTCAACTGAATTTTGTTAGCTCGATCTAGTGGCATTGAGGGAGGCTACATAGTGACTGTTGGCTCTGTCATTGGCATCAGTCGAAGCCCGAGCGTTGCCAGGAATACACATAGTTGCGGTTACCGTTAAGTTGAACTATTTCCATATACTCCAAGTGACTGGATATTTATCCTTTGGCCGGCATCTTTCATTCGCGCCTGTATCTTGCTGAACCGTTACAATTTTGTCATCCAAATCCGGTTGAGCAAAATTTCAGGTGTGTGAGAAATTTGTGGCGGTATCATCGATTGATAAGTTTAGAAATTTGTGTCCTAAATATTCGTATACCAAGGGAATGACTAACGATGTTTTGAATGGTGAGTAACTAGCTAGTTTTTTATGTAACGAAAGTTAGAGTAGAATAGTTTCTGTTAGGGTAAAAGATCGGTTCTATGACAGCAAATTCTGCTCCCGACTAATTGACTGGAAATTACCTATAAAATCTCTACTAGTAATATTAAATTTGTATTAAAATTTTTTAAATGTTTTACCTAAAAATATTGCTTAAACTGCCTTTCGTTAGATCTTTTAATGAAGTAACCAGATTTACTGTGCTCAACACAAAATTTATTTCCCAAACTAATCAAAGGGCACAGGAAAACCTGGGTTCTAGCAGCTATTGTGTATAAAAACATTAAAAGTTGTATACTAACAACTTCTCAATCATGCTCTGTTTATTATCAAATCGAAATAAAATTCGAAGCTGTACGTAAACTTCGAGACGAAGAAATTTTTGGCACGTTTTGATAAGCACATGGTCAAAAAAATCAAAATTCATATTAAAATTCTCAACGGAGGTACGTAATCAGCAATGTTAATATACTCTTCCTAGGGCATATAAAATTATTTTGTATTAAATCAATATTATACTGCCTTTTTGTTAGATAAAACTATTATAAATGAATGGTTATAAATAACAACTATACAAATAATTTATAAATAATTTTAAGATCAAAATTAAAAAAATACTCAAGAGGTATTTAAGGGTATATAAATATCGGCGTTAATTGTTGATCAGAGCACTACTTTTTTTTTGTAGAGAAATGAGCTAATCGATAATGTTTGCAGTTTCGACTTGATTTGGCAACCGAGAAGACCGAATTATTGCTTAAATTATCTCAAATGTCTATAAGAATATTTAAAATTTTGTGCCTGTGCTCTTATTTTGCAACAGAAATTGCAAGTGCTGAGTTTAATTTAAAATTGAGACGCCCAATAATTTATGAATACATATATGGTGGACTATGTACTATAGACAACAACTATAAGAGAGACTGCAAAATTACTTTAAAAGGCGAAACTTTAGAATTTGATTGCAAAAAGATGGATGTTTTTAGTAATAACAGGTGTAATATTACTGGACTTAAGGGATCCTTTAACCTGGATAATGAAGCAAATACTACGTTCCATAATCTTGCAGAATTGCATAAAAATGGGTCTAGCAATCTCACAAGAAATTGGAACACGACCGAGGAAATATATGAAAGAAAGATCTTCAAGGACTACAAAAATGAATACGTACATGAAATCAATATAGATACAAATGATTATTCAAGACAACTCTTTTTTGATACCCTGTCAACAAAATTAACCAACGTAAAGCAAATTATCTGGTATCAACATACGGTATGCCATCCCGTAAATAGATTTATAAATAAATTCAAACATCTCAATAAGATTGAAAATCATTTTGATGCCTTAATGGCATGCAATGATTTTTATTTTACAAATCTAACTCAAGTTAAAGAGCTGCGGATTGGTGCTGATCCTCGTGACTTATATTTTTCCCGAAACTGTTCCTTTTTTAATGTAAGTTTTCTGAGAGGTATGGAAAACTTGAAAATATTTGAATTTAGTTTCACAATTACCCTATGTGAAGTCCAAATTCCAAAACATTTGTTTCAAGGTTTAAGAAACTTATCGTCGATAATATTTGTTAACTGCAACATTACTAAGCTCACCGAGAATCATTTCAAAGATTTGGAGAATTTAAAGTCACTAACGATTATTGGAGGGAAGATAAAGGATTTTGACTGGCTGAGGTATATTTATGATTTTATAATAGTATTATGAAAGTATTATATAATTCGCATACAATCATTTCAGCTCAACAAAAATACAAAATCAACTAATATTTTTGGAATTAGAGTATAATAATTTACACATTAAAACATCAAATTTGTCAGCTTTTATTTGCCGAGATCCAAATAATTGCGAATTTAATGTTAGAATACATAAAAAACCATGCCCCAATGGATGCCAATGCTCTTTAAACCGTTTAGAGAGTCGGTTTAAGATATATTGCAAGCAAGCTGAGATTGGAATGGGTATTCCAGAGCTGCCTTTTCCAATAACTGGAAATGCATCCCCTTACCTTAACAGAAAAAATTTAACTCAGTTGCCAAACTCGACTTTATATGGTTATTCGAATATACGAGAGCTGCATCTGGCCAATAACCAACTGGCAAGTATATCTGCTGAGCAGCTGCCACCCAATTTAACTTATTTGGACTTGAGAAACAACAGTTTTCAAAATCTTGCGCCCAAAGTACATAAATTTCTCTCGGAAAGAGCAGGTAAATTAACCATGAAGCTGTCGGGAAATCCGTGGAATTGTTACTGTGATAAGCACGAAATGTACAAATTCCTAAGCAATTCATCAAATATTATTGTAGATCGGGATCATGTTCTTATATTATGCCAAAAGCATTATAGTGGGATTTGGATGCCTTTGCTAAATGCGGGTGATTGTTATCCATACGTTTATATTATTCTTGGATCTCTAATTGGATTCGTTATTATGTGTCTCATATACTTCTATGCCAAGAATTCAATTTTAATGTGGCTGTACGAACGAAATATTTTCGTAAACTGGATTTCCAGCCCCGAACCCAAAGTAGATAATAAAATGAAAATCGATGCATTTCTAGCATTTTCACATGTGGATCTGGGGTTGATAGAGGAGTATGTTGAGAAACTGGAGAAAAGACCTCGCGAATATTAACTTTGCTTTTATTAACGCGACTGGCAGATAGGCCAGTCCATTCCGGCATGCATATTGAATTCAATTGAAGATTCCAGGAGGATCATCATCTTGATGACCAATAACTTTATCAATTCATCGTGGGGACTCTTTGATTTCCGCTCGGCCATTAAAGCCACTTCAATGCACAAGGAAAAGCGACTGATTGTCATATTATATCCAGGAGTTGATATTGATCAACTAGATGCCGAGCTGAAGATCTACATGAAATACAACACGTATCTCAGACGAGATGATCCCCTATTCTGGCGGAAACTGATGTTTTCGATGCCCCATAAACAAATCCATTGTGAACAACCTGCTCTGACTGATGGGAGAGCAATTGGAATGTAAATCTATAAAATTCTTCAATTGGTAAATATACATATTTACTTAAGTGTTGAATTTGTGTTGATTATGCGATTGCACATTATTTTCAGATTACACATTATGCGACTCTTTGGAACTAAAAAATGATCAACATTACTTTCCCTGAACTAAACTAAGGCCAGCGTTTGATAACTATTGAAAGTATATTTTGACGTAAAATGTATAGAAATTACGGACAAATTTTAAATTATATCTTAGATACAGTTTATTTATACATTGAAGAAACGGCCCTAATAATTATATAAGTTCATGACAATTGCCAAAAATAATTTTTGTCAATAAAAATATTTGAATATCATTTTTAAGCCTGAAGATAAAAATTCAATCTGCATATAATTTTACAGGTTTGGGAGAATCCACGACCATTTAATTTAATTGCATTTAGTATCAAAATTAAGCAACAGCTGCCCATGAGTTATAAAGAAGATGCTAAGACGTTAAGATTCTAACAAGAAATTTTCTTAAGTAAATGTGTTAAGTGCTTCACGAAATAGTTCATGATTATTCCTACAGGCAATTCATTCACAGTTATCAGCAGCAAAATAAACAAATGCTTGGAAGAAAACTAAAGCTAAAGTATTTGCCTCTCCCTATCACTCGAACTGAACGCCCACATAGCGGGCGCTAACGCTGACTTCGCCGTCGACGCTGACGTCGAGTTCGACAAGAAGAATTCAAAAGATGCCGCAAATACTTGGACTTTGATGTTAGGGCAAAACTTCGATAAGTCATCGTATTAGCCGTGGCTCTAACCCTGAAGAATCCAGAAGAAGTAATGGAAGAAGAAGACTTAGTAAGTGGTAAAACAAAGCGAAGGAAATTCCTGCTTGCCGTAATTTCTAATCTTATCATTGTGTGGTGAGTTTGTGTTTTAGTCGATATTAATGCTTATCAAGGCACTTATGTAAATTGATAATTATATTAATAGAGTTTCACTTTCGATGATACGAATCAGTGGAATTTTCACACATCTAATTAACATGTTCAATATCTATAGTCTATTTCCCTGCAGTCTCCTCTCCGATCGCTGAATAATCCGCTAATCAGCGCTGCAGACTCGCGGGAACCGGCGATCAATAGTCCGGAGAGAGAGAGACGGAAAGAGGCCTGACGTAGCTCTTAATTACAATTAAATGTATTCTTTATATATTTATTTTCTTTATTCTATTAGAAACTACAATAATACTCGTTCACAATTAGATTTCAATTGGCCTTTGTTTAGCTCGATTCAAACCTAAATCAAACACAGTCTAAAGTCCAGCAATTGTAATGATACAATACATGGGGTAGTACGACGCGACTCACAAACTGTAGCAACAATTACGATAATAACTAAATAAGTATAAGTATAAGTGTATGTAGAAGTAGAGTGGAAGCAACAATTGTTTTTGAATAACCCATAGCAACATCTAACATTTGATATGACTCACATGAAACTGGGTTAAAGCGAAAGTACTTAAAGATAGAATATAAATATAAACCAAATCTTGTTGTTACTTACAGTCTAATTAAATTTTAAATAATAGTAAACACTTATTTATATGTACATATATATTTTATTAGCCTTTCAGCGAATTGCTGTAAACACGAGTAAATAACTGATTGAACTTTGTCCATTTGATTTGTAGGTATTATCTGAAAAGTATTAAAATCATACTATAGTTTGGTAGATAGTATACTGATATGACAACGATTTCATAGCTTCCTGTTGACAATATCTGATAAGAAAATTTGTGTTTCTTCAATTATACTTACTACACATAAGTTTGGTTCATAAATCAAAATATTGCAAGCTTGATAAGAAACAAGAACAAAAGATAGTTCCTACTAAAGATTTCGTTCAACTCGTATTACATCGACTATGATGGTAATAATTCAGTTATTATTGGTGTAAATCCAATCAGTTAATGGAGCTTAATATCAAAATGTAAAAATAGTCAAAAATAAATCGAGCTGTCTATACATCTATGACGATGTATCGAGCTTTTTAAAAAAAAAAAACTTTTTAATAAAACTTAGTTGTTAATACAAAATACAATCGTAAATTTTGACTGCCTAAATTTGCTAGGTCAAAGGTGTGAACAACATCAACAATTTTACAGAATGTCATTTTGATAATGGTTTCGCCATTTAATTCATTATGCATTTAAATTTAATTCATTGCGATAAAATTTATTTTTTTAATAAAATATCATAATTTCAAAGTTATAAAAATGTTAATGTACTTAAAACTTCCGAAAATTGTACAATATATATTTACATATGTTTGAAATCGATCGAACATTTATTAAAGTGATATTCATACAACTTTGAATCGTTTACTTTTTATCTAACGATTCGATTTGAATATTTAACAAAGATTCTTTGCAATTTTTATTTTCCCTCTTGAAATGGAAAGCTCAAGAAACTTCACACTCTTCAATGACTGCCAAGTTACGTAATTCTTTTAAAATTGTAGTACAAATGAAACCGCTCTAGGTGGAAACAGCTGAGAGTCTTACCTTGGCTCTTTCTTTCAGCTGATTGAATGAATTAGCTGTGATTCATCGAAAGAGCACAAAGAACGGCAACAGGTAGATGGAGACTATTTATGTATTGAAGCATTGTAAAATTGTACGATAATTAAATTGCGTACAGAGCGGGGCCATTGTTTAACAAGGAATACAACAAAATGGAGCAATAAAATTTAATAATGTAGTATTACGTATAAAAGAGCTAAAAGAAAGAAATCCGATATGGACTTCTGACCCCAGTCGGAGGCGTTGTCAAGAGCAATGCGATCGACGGAGCTACCAAAATTCAATCAACCACAATAGTAAAGGTGTGTCGATGTGTGTGGGTGTGTGTGTGTGTGGTAGTGTGTACCTTATCAATGAAGGAAAACAACAATATAATGACGCTGAAACATTAATAACCAATGTCAACTACAACAACAACATATGAAATGGTTAACAAATAGCAAGTAGACGAGCGAACAGTGGCAACAAAAGCCGAACGGACTTCGTTTTAACGTTGTGATAAAGCTTGCATTTCACAGATACACACATAGATACACACATTCGCACAAAGATACACACTCACACACCCGCACTCGTACCGAACAGAGCTCTGAGACGCTCGATCGTTCGGCTCTTTGTATGGGTCTCTGTCTCTGTTTCTGTCTCCGATTCTCTCTGTCTCTCGTCAAGCAGCTGACTCTACTGGAATTCGAATTCTGAGGGAATCGCCAGAGCTACAATAGCTGGGATTACGAGTGTTACGAGTACTCGTATTTGTTTGCTGGCCGCCAGTCGCCGATGTCACATCGAAGACGTTGTTACGCGGTTTTGTGAAGCGCGCAAAAAAAACGATCATATTTCAATATATTTTGCGAATTTTAAAGTCTGCTCATATAACTCTCCTTATATTCCCAACGGGTAAGGCCAACAAAACATGTCCACCAACAAGAACTCTGCGGCATAAAAATTATTCCTAACGTGTGATCTTATTAATCGAATACATAAATGGTGAAGAGTACCCAAAAATAAAATAAATAATTGCTCGACTGATGTACGAGTATGTGAATTTAATTTTAATTAGAAAACAATAAAGTGCTATGCTGCGTATATAAATAAAAATATAAAAAAAGACTAACATATAAAAAGAAAACAAAATAGTCAACTAAAAAGTTATAAAAAAATAAAATAAACGGTCAACAATTAAAAGGATAAACAGGAAACAGGAAACCAAAGTAAAATCACACCGAACCAATTATATAAAAGCCCTTAGAATTTCAAAGTTAAATGAACAAAAAATTTTGAAAAAATATCGACAAATATTTATGTTAAAATATTTAAAAATAAACGTGCAAATAAAACTATTATGACTATTTAAACTAAAACTTAAAACATGACAAAAAGCATTCTTTGTTGAGTAAATGAAATAAAAAAATTTATGAATTTAATATTATAAGTATTAACTCAAGAATTGTTAAGCTGAATGCCTATTTTGCATAAATAAAATTTAAATAGTTCGACCGAAAAAGTGTTTACTTAACAGTTTAAAATAATATAAGGTGCATGAACGAGAAGCGATTAATTTAAAATATTTAGATTATTTCTTATTAGTATTCGAGATACATATGTGTATTGGAAATTTAAATTGTGAATTACTGAAACTGTTGAATTTGCAATTTGTTAATTAATGTTATTGATTAGCTGACAACATTACAAGCTATGAAATTATTTATTAACCTTCGGGGAAGGTAATTCAACTTATAACACACGATCAGTTACAGCATTTGCAAGTGTTAAAGTTTTCAAATCGAATGCATTCGATTTATGAGTTTGATTTGAATTTTTATTACCGCTACCTTTATTAAATTATCACATTATTAATCCATATTTATATTTGTTTAAACAAAAAGTCATGCCCAGCCAAGACTTTATTTCGGCTTTGTTATATTTTTTTCTTTTCTTTCTTTCTTTTTTCTCTTTCATTCAATGGGAGCAGCTGCTGTTCTGCTTTTAGGTTCGTCTTCTGTTGTTCTCAATCTCTGAGTTTCGGGCTTGAGACTCTCTGCGGATGTTTCCTTTTGCTTCAGCGTAAATCTCTGAACCGGTTTACTTCCGAGACGAGTAGGCAATGCAATACATACAAACGCTATAATCAGATACAGATACAGAGTCGTATAAGTACACTCATAATTACACGTGCATTGGCTCTATAATATTTACAAGTCTACAACATAATATTATAAATAATTGGCCAAGTTTGTTAATTTTGAGTTATACAAACAAACAAATTTTGAGTTATATACAGTAATACAAACAATAAATTTGTAACTGCTCGACTAGAAAGATATCTTGTATCTTTTGGATTTGCGAGTTAAAATTCTGAAATCTACCTTTTTTAAATAGGTCAAGGCCAAATGTGTATTATATTTTGGTTAACTTGCAGCTCAAGGTAACTTTTTCTTGTTTTTCGGAATTTTAGCGAGCAAATAATAAATGACAACTGTCGATCAATATTGAAATCTCAGCTGATAAAGAGTCATTCCGTTGGGAAATGGCGTAGTTCTATGTTTGAGCCCTACACACGTAGAAAAGGGCAATGACTCTGTGTATTCAATTGATTATTTCAAGTGCAATGCTCATTAGTTTTGAATATACATATATAGTTCTAGATGTCCATACATATGTAGGTAAGTGGAAGTATTTCCCGTTCCGACACCTACAGTTAGTTATGGTCAGACCATATAGTGCTCAGATGCTGATAGAGATGAGAGTTGATAAGGTGTATGGATTACGGGTTAAAGATGACGAATACTTCGTCATGAAACACTTGCCGATTGCATTTGCTATAAAATCTACATACATTTACATATGTACATATTTACATATAATATAATGAAAACAATGCTTTTGTTGTTTTGATTAATGCAGACTCTACAATAAGAATCTCTACAATCCCATCATATACTATACATATGTATATATATTATATTTAATTGTGCTTTGCTTCTGCCATCTGTACCTTGATCTTACTGAATATATTTTCTATTTAATTAATATATTTTATAAAACAATAAACTCAAAAGAAACAAAATGAATTAAATGTGGAGTAAACTGCGTGCTATATTTAAATATTCAACATTCTTATTGAGGTTGTTACAGATAATTTAAATTCTTACTCAAATACATAGCGTGCACTTATAAATGATTTAACTTTTAATGTAAATGCACTTATGCATTTAAATGGCAATCAGTGTAGGTACTCATGATGAATGATAAAGATAAATGTGAATAAAATAAGAGATATGAATACTAACTGAAGAACTGCAGAAAACCATAAGAAATAATCGAGGCAACTACAGATACAACCAAGTTTTATTTTAAAAATTTCCACGGGATCTAAAACAACTTTTTTTTAAAGTTGCTTGAAATCTAAGGGAATACTGTAAAAAATGACACATACTCTTACATAAACACTTACGGAAGCCTAAAGAATGTGGAAAATCAACAAGTTACAGTACTAAAGTAAGCTGTAGATTTCTGTTGAGCTTTTCGCACCCTTTGTGATGCTTTCATCACTAGCGTGGACAGAAATTTAAATCTCTACAGATAAATGTGAAAAATGTAATAATAAGTTTCAACAGATTATTTGTATAATTATTTAGGGTATTCAGAAACTCTAATATTTGTGTTATGTGGCAAAGTGATAACACTGTAGCTAGTGAGTGACCTTTTTAAGTTTCTGTTGTCGTATTCATGATAAATCCCCAGTTCGATGAGTTTAATTTCAATGAACAGCTGTTTTGTATAAAGCAAGCATTCTCATTATTTCGTTTTAGCTCATGCGTTTGGTGTCACCGTCTCTTACTCTTGTCTTTCTTAATTCTTTTGCCACTGTAAAAAATCAATTTAATAATTTAAAATAATTTTTATCTCTATATTTAAATTTAAAATCTGTCCAAGAACCAATCACTAAAATTGTAATTTGTGTGATTCGAACCCTAGTTATTTAACTGAAAATTCTAATTCTGACAGGTCGGCGACTCTAACCGTAGAGCCACAGGACCAAGAAAAATGATTTACTTTTACAACCAATACCAATACCAACCTCAGTGTGACCTTATTTCGTTAGATACTTTTTACAGTTTGGCAGCCTTTCTCCTTTTGAAATTTTGTCTCAATACGACGAATTTTGTATACATACCCCAGGGCATGTTTGATGTGATATACTTTTTTCTATGTGTTTGTTGTCATTACAACATATAACACTTTGCCACATAACACAAATATTAGAGTTTCTGAATACCCTAATTGTGTATTCGTTTTAAGTTTAAGATGAGATCAATTTATTTACATGATCTTCTTAACCTTTTAAGTGGCACTAGATCATTGGTAATTAATATGTAACAAATCTTTCATTCAAGACCTTTTCAGTGCCCTGTTAGAACGAGTTTGACCTTAGCCTTATACAATAAAAACCAGTTAATAAACTTAAGTATAAATGGATAAGTAATTACATATGGGTGCACACTTTTGAGATTACTCGCAACCTAAAGTTCCTTTATATATTTTTTTTTGACTTTAGACAATTTCTTTTGTTTTGTTTGTGATTTGAAATTAAACAACATATATTTCGTAATTCATTATTTTTGACGTCAACTGCAATCGGAATTTGCGTAGTTAATAATTGACATAAACACAAATAAAAACATTTAAATAAAATTGACTCTTGGGTGACACTGTACAGGGGGGCTGAAGTGGCTGAAGTTGATAATTAACAGGTGTATCAACGTGTGCGACCAACAGTCCAGACCCAATGACACATCGATCGGTCGAGCAAAGTGCAAAATCGCATGCAATCAAACCCGTTTGACCAAGATGGACACATCGACATCAATCGTGGCAGTTGCAACTCTTGCCCCGCTTCAAATGTGGCACAATTCCCTGATGCATGACGCCCGTTGCATCATTCTCGAAATTAATCAACCGATGAATGACCAAAAGTGCATTACATCAGGGTTCGAATTTCGAGTTACCAACTTAAACACATTTTTAAATTGTGCGATTAGATGGTGCTTAAAAGCAATTATTCTATTTAATGCACATAGATTTACTCCAGTATTTAATATTATTTTATTTTATGTAAATAAAGTATATTAAAATTTAAGAAAATCTATATTAAATAAGTTTAATAATAGTCCTATATACTATTGCAAACTGTCAAACTATGTATATCACAGTTGATGATTATTATTCAAATGGCAAAAAAAATGCATATGATATTTGAAGTAGTTCCATTTTTTTTTTTATCTTGAAAGCGTTATAAAAGTTATCTATTGTCTTTAAAATTTGTTAGCCGCTTGGCCTGATATATATAAAATAAGCAAATGAACAGAAAATATAAAATGCAATATGAGATTATGAATATTTAATCGTCGTGCAGCTTTTCCATTTCTTCGGAGTAATATCCATTGAAATTGATTCTATGCACGAGATATATGAAACGATCGCCGGTATTAGCCTGGGCCAGATCACTGAGCTGTTTAAGGAACGATATGAGCAAGCTCGTAAATTCCGAATCGAAATTTTTCACACGCTGAGCATTGGCATTTGATTGATCCATCGAGGCCTCAGCATGTTTCTGATCCCCGATAACTTTCTCATTCTTGGACTGATCGTTATTCGCCGATTTGGTAAATTCGCAGAAGTTGAGACAGATCTTGCATAGCTTAAATATGGCCCGATTCAGATGTGATTGCTCAGTGAGCATACAGTTCTTGAGGCACACGTCGAGAAAGTCCTGATGCAAAATAAACAGCTTGTCGATATTCTCAACCTTGCGCAGACTCACGACAAACTGATGCCAATTGGGCTCAATGACCTCGATCATCATATAGTACTCCAGATTTTGAATGGCATTCATCATGCGCTGTCTCAATGTGAACGCATATGATGGCAACTTCTTGGCCATCGAGTTATTCTTCCAGATATTGCAGAGCTGCCGCTCGACGTGCTTGCAGTAGAAAAGCTGACGGAAGAGCATCTGATATTTGCTAATCGAAGTGTGATTGATCACCAGGGAAACTGGCCATTTGGTCTGATAGGTAAAGGCGAAACACTCGAGTCCACTCAAGTCCAAGCGATCAGGAGTCTCCCATTTAACATCCTTTGGTTTCATGATCCTGGACATTTGGGTGACCAGATCGTAGGTGAGCAGCTCACAGTGTAGATTATCCTTGTACTTATCGTTGCATGCGGCGGACAAACGCAACGAGAGGCCCATCAGATTCTCCAATGCCATTGGCAGCACCTCATCCACATTTTTAGCCAGATCATTCTCGCAGGCATCCATGAACTCCATGATGAAATCGCCCTGACACAGCAACAAATAACGCTTCACCGACTGCAAATGTCCCATCAAATCGTTCTCCTTGAGCAGCACATCCAGCAGCATTCGGGCAGCATACATGTAGGCATCATTGAGCACCTTGCCCAGCTCCTCTTCATCTCTGGGATTGTAGCGTACATGCATCTTTTGTGTGGGCACTTCACGCTTGCCACACTGCCTGATCACGTTCAGATACTTGCCGGTGCGGAGTATCATGTCCGAATATTTCGCCAGGAAACTGGGAACGCATTCGCTGCGAATTGTGTAACGCTTCTCCCAGTAGACGTCGGTCAGCTGTCCCCTTTGATTGGGCTCGTTGTCCACGATCATAAATTCATTATAGTTATCCACAATCACGCCCTTTTGTATCCACAGCTGCAGCGTGCCCATATACGGCTGTGCGGCTTTGGCCGTGAGGTCAATCATCGGTTTTTGGGTGGTTTTATTCCCCGCCAGTGCCTTGATACATTCACACATGTGTGTCAATAGAGCAGCACCTTTAAGATCAAACAGCAGGACCTTTGACAAGGCCGCCCACATATCCTTCATAATCCACAGGTTCGGTTGCATATAGTAAAGCATCTTGGGCAATGTCAAGGTATTGTTTTCCAGCTCCCCTTCCGCTTGGGCCAGCAGCAAAAGAAAATCTTGGCTTAAATCTCTCAGTGCCGCTATCAGAGCATTGTTTACCTGGCCACGACCTTCGGTCAATGCCATCAACTTCTGGAGGCACACAAAGTAAGAGGCCAATGGGAGTATCTCGTTGACCATTTGTGCCAGAGATTTATCTATGCCCTCGTGTACTCGAAAACTCGTCTCGTATTTGTCGATACCCGTGGCATTGGGATTGCGAGGCAGCGGAATTATCAGCTCACCGCGTACGCCGCTTAAAGTGTAGATCAGTTCGTGGAGTAATTCATTCTGCTGGTCATCCAGCGTCATTTCGGAGCAATCCAGCTCTTCCTCCGGAACATCAACCTGCACAAAGTCCCACAGACTATTTGTTCGGTATAGTTCAGAGGGGTCAAATTTCGGCTCGTTGTCAGCTTCAGCTTTAGCTTCATCGCTAGATTTAGCTTTATCGCTTGTTTTAGCTTCATGGCTAGTTCCAGGTCTATCATCAGCTCCAGCTACAGCTTCATCACTACCTCCAGCTTCATCGATAGTTCCAATTCCACTGGCGAACAGACTGTGACTACTGCTTGCGATGCTCATGGTGTCCAGCAAGGGATTATCCGGATCCGCAGAGACGGACTTCAGCACCCGTTCCTTTACCTTACTCAAGTCATCCAACGATGCGGTTAATTCACGTTTTGCCCTGGATTCGGCTCTTGCACGGCTATCAAATTTTGTGTACAGATCTGGACTTTCATCACGCCTGCTACTCCAGTCCACAGATGGCGATGGGGATGAGTGCAAGGATTTGCTTACTTCTATATTTCCGCTTGGATTCTGCATGGATTCCTCCTTAAGGGTTTCAACGCTTGGTGATGGCGACGGTGATGACATGTTAAGCTAGATCTTATTGGCCAAATGAATACGAACTTTGCTGAATGCAAAATAATAAAAGGGTTTCGTCTAAATTTGAGTTGGGATTTCCGATAGTTATCGAATTTTGACACATTGCCTATTGAAAGTGATGAAATAAGTGTTTGACAACGTTTTCACCAAAGAAACGAATATCGTAAATGAAACTTGACGAAACTTAAAGAATCAACTGTCGGTATCACTTTGACGCAGTGAAAAGTGTGTTTATGCAAAAATCTGCAAATAATAACATTATAAGTTATATAATCTATCCTTTTCTAGTGTCATTTTTACATTTTGTTGTTATTTATTCCCTTTACTTCAATTTCTTTTTGTTTTGTGTTTTTTGGGAAGTCTCCGAGTTTATGTAACTATTCATAATCGATAACGCGACATTTGTACGTCTTTAAATTAAAAATAAAATGGTAAAATTTGACATTTTAAAAAATGTTTTCTCACGTGTTTAATGCATTTCATCAACACTATTTTTATTATAAAAGACAAGCTTTGAAGACTTGTCGTTTTCAATTATTTATAGAAAACAATGCATCGCGAACGCGACGAAAAATGGAAGGCATATTTGACTTCATCTTGACAAATGCGAAAGTCTGCGAAATATGGCGAGTAATTAGAAAGAAAATACTCTTAAACCATAATAAAATAGTGTAGCTTAATAATAAATAATAATTTTTATATGTTACTGTTATTTTATTTATTTTTCGAAGTTTTATTAGTAATTTGTAACGCGACATCCACCCAGTTTGTTCCAAGAATTTGTTCATCATAAAAACTCTAATGAGTTTATCTTTTTCTCCTTTTTCAGCTGATTGAAAATAATGCTTTCGGCGAGGGAGCAGTTCTTCAATAGCAATGAAGGCACCGCCGGCATTGGCTTGGGCATCGAGATTGGCGAGAGCAGCACCTCGAAGGCGGGACGCGGTGTCTACAACAGCACCACGGTGCCAATGACGAGTGCGAGTAGCTGGCGCAACGGACAAACGAATACGGCAACAAATGCCACGCCCACTGTGAGTGCAACGCCTCCTAGCAACCAGGCACCAGTTGCGGTAAAGCAAACGCCATTGGAGCCCGTGGATGAGGGCGAAGAGGAGGTGCATTTCGATATGGACGCATTGTCCAATCTTCCTGGTCGTGATCCCGTGGACATTGAGTTCAAGGATCTCTCGCTCACGGTCAAATTGGGCTTTAATCGAGGTGAGTGTGTGTGGCATTTACGATAGGGGAACAACAGTCGTTTTCTTAGATAATATAAGGTAATATAAGTTCAAACATGCCCCCGATAAGATTGCCAAAATATGACTATAACAAACCGTTTGCTTTTATGGCGAACAAAAGCAGCGGCTACCTTTTTGAAGAACACGAGTTCGAGTGCGAATTTGACCACAGTTTCATATCCTAGATAATGACCATTCACTTGGGTCTTGAATTTTATTTCATGTGTAATTCTAGATGTGGTAACACCAAATATTTGGCTCGTGCGAGTAACTACCTGTTAGCTGGTTGGCCGTTTCTTTAATAACTCTCTGTTTCCCGTTGATTAGATAGGCCGCCCCCGCCCCTGCCTGCCAATCAATTAGTCATTTCTACAAACGATTCGCCAGGCAGAGCATAAATGTTGGATTGTACAGCTTGTAAAGTCTTAAAGTATCTGTAAACAAAGAATATACAATACATCTTTAAAAACACTTTTATCTTTGCATTCTTTTATACTTTTTCAAAGTTTCAAATTGTATTTGCAATACATTAAAGAAACAGCCAAAGAAAATTTTGTAGTTCTTTAGATATATTCTTCAGTTATAGTAGTTTAAGGCTCATTATTTCACATGTCTTTCGCATATTTCTATTTTAGATTCTACAAAGTATATATCTTAAAAAAGTTTCTATCTTCTTCAAGCTGTTAAGTTTTTTAAATATTTCTTTGCTTCCATAAACAAATTCTTACATTTTAACTTTTATTAATAAAATACTTTTCAAACATTCTCTTTCTAGAGTTTCTACAGAGTATCTAAATTTCGTTAAGTACTACGCATATTTTCATTTCTTTTGTTAACGTGCTTTTTCTTTATGTATTTGGCACTAAGTTAGACAAAGTTCACGATAGTAAAAGTGTACGCGTATTTGTAAACTTTGATATCGACATTATGATTATGATGCATTGCCCCAGCACCTAGTGAAGATAATTGTTGTTGTTTCTTGCCATAAAGAATTAGTTTTATTTTTCTCTTTATAATTTCAAAAGTTAATGACAATGAAGGTTACGCATTTTTAAGACACTTTCAAATTAGCACCTAAGTGTGATTTTAGCGGCTATTTGGGCTCAAAATAATGTTTACAATAATTTGTATTAAAAATTAAGGAAATTCTAAAGAATACTTACATAGTTAAAATATTTTTTAATCTTGAAAAAGTAAAATATGCAACTGATAGAAAAATATTTAAAATTTTTCGAAATTTTTTAGAATGCATGCAAACTAAAGATTTTTTTTCATTAAATACCTTTGACTAATTAATATTCTTTAACAAGTTGAGTGTAAAGAGTGTATGTTTAAATAGACTATGAATATTAATACATTATATGAATATTAGTGCTGAAAAAAGATGACTTACGAGTCATTATTTTGTCATTAATTGTGAATTTCTATTGAGATTTTAATTAGATTCATTTTCTTTACAATGTTTATCAAATTGCATGTGCTACTTGGAGTAGCTAATTGTTTAATTGAGTGTTCTTAGTTATAGCAACAATTAAATGATCATCGACATTGATTCAATAATCTATTATTAATTAAACGAGTTATTAATGATTGCATTAAAATTGTTTCTATTCAGGCGAAAAGGAGATTTTGCATAATGTCTGTGGCAAGTTTCCGGGCAGCCAGCTGATTGCCATTATGGGTCCATCTGGAGCTGGTAAATCCACGTTACTTGATGCTTTGTCGGGCTTTAAGACCACTGGAGTGATGGGTTCCATACTGCTCAATGGACGACGACGAGATTTGCGTAAGTAAATTAAATGAAATTTAAGGGAATTTCCCCCTGATTAAAATTATACTCTTTTCCCTTTATAGCCTCGTTCCGTCGCCTTTCCTGCTATATCACACAGGATGATCGACTGCAGCCTTTGCTGACCGTTAGCGAGAATATGCATATCGCCGCCGACCTCAAATTGGGTGAGAATATCAGCTACGAGGAGAAGGAGAGCAGGGTGAGTTCACTTGGAGCATAAATGAACTATAATCTTATGTTGACATTTTTTTCATAGATTGAAGATATTCTATTGCTGCTGGGTCTTTACGATCACGATCAGACGCTGACAATGCGTCTGTCCGGAGGTCAGAAGAAGAGGCTATCCATTGCCTTGGAATTGATTAATAATCCCACTGTGATGTTCTTGGACGAGCCAACGACGTAAGCAACTATCTAGCTTCTATCTTCCTTGAGGGCGTTTTAAATAATCTTATTTTTCTTTATAGCGGCTTGGACAGCAGTTCCTGCACCAAAGTCCTGGAGTTGCTCAAGAGACTGACCTCCCAGGGTCGCACCATCATTTGCACCATCCATCAGCCCACTGCCAAATTGTTCCAGATATTCGATCAGGTCTATGTCTTGTCCGCCGGCAACTGCCTCTATCAAGGCGGCACTCAGAAGCTGGTTCCGTTCCTGCAATCGGTGGATCTGCCCTGTCCCATGTACCACAATCCGGCTGATTACAGTGAGTATCTGCTCTAAAACAAACCCAGAAAGTTAAGTAATTGAAATTCAATTTATAGTTATTGAGTTGGCCTGTGGCGAGTATGGATTCGATAAGATCGATACGCTCAAGAGCGCCAATGAGAATGGCAGCTGTCTGACGTGGTTTAACAATCCGGGATCAGTGCTCCGTGCGGAGGCCCTCATGAGGAAGCATCCCATTCCCAGGCGCACCAAGAACGTTTCCTTGGAGAACACCAGCTTCACCAACCAATGCTCCGTCCTGCTGCGACGTGGCTACATCAAGGCTCGTCGGGATACGACAATGACACACATGCGGATCATCGTCAACATTGCGGTGGCGGTGCTCTATGGAGCTATGTACGATCACGCTGGACGCGAAGGATCAAGGGTTCTCGATAATTATAATCTACTTTTTGCCATATTGATGCATCATTCCATGACCACCATGATGTTGACAGTGCTAACATGTAAGTATAAAATAAATGAAAAGTTTATTGTTATTATCAATTGATTATATTTAGAAGTATAAAATTTTCATTTGAAACCGGAACATTCAAATTTATTATTGGATAATTTATAAAAATTTAGAGTTTTACTGATGTAACTAGTAGAAAAGCTACAGCCGAGCAGACTCGACTGTGAGAGACCCTGCACCTATTCGAGCAACCTACTTAATGTATAAATATTGGAAATTTAAATAGATTTCGAGCTACGTACATTTTTTTATAACAAACTTAATAGACCCGTTGTAATTCTTAAATAATGATTTTTTAAACACTCTTTAATTCTTTTTTTTTTGCCCCTAGTTCAACTATCAATTGTATGCTTTTAAAACTTTAAGAACCATGCTGATGAATATCTTTTCTCATTTCAGTCCCCATTGAGATGACGATATTGATAAAGGAACACTTCAATCGCTGGTACTCCCTGAAGGCTTTTTACTTTGCCATGACGCTTGTGGACTTGCCCTTAACGGTAAGAGAGTACCCAGTTTGCTCCTCAGTAACTCCATTAATACCCTTTCTTTGCTTTACAGATTCTAACTAGTTTTGTGTTTTCGGTTATAATATATTTATGGAGTTATCAGCCAATGGAATGGGTGCGCTTCTGGATGTTCTTTTCCATCAGTTTGCTCGTTGTATTTGTGGGGCAAAGTTTTGGTCTAATCATTGGCGCCTGGTTCAATGTGGTCAATGGCACATTCCTGGCTCCCGTGCTCACCATTCCCATGATGATGTTCGCTGGCTTCGGTGTCACGCTGCGGGATCTGCCGAGCTATTTGAAATGGGGCAGTCATATATCCCATTTACGATACGGTCTGGAGGGCTTTATAGCTGCCATTTATGGGCTTGATCGTGGTACCCTGGAATGCAACGAGGCGCCCTATTGCCATTACAGGTAATGAAGTTGTATTCCTAAAGTCGATGAGTTGATTTATTAAGTTCCCATTACGTTGTAGATATCCAAGGAAATTTCTGGAGGAGATTACCATGTCGGGCGATCAGTTCTGGAAGGATATCATTGCATTGTGTGCAATGACCTTCCTGTTCCGACTGGGCGCCTATATTGTGCTCAAGGCTAAGATCAAGTCGGTCAGATGAGCGCCGACCTCCCCAACGACAACAGCTTGCCCTCTGTATTATGTATAGATTGTTGAACATTTAATTTAGTGTTATTTTTATTAAATTAATTACATTACAAACTTGTTAATTAAAACTACGGGACGTAGATTCTATATGTATATCACACGTTTTAATTTTTCAAGCCGTGCACTTCCTGCGGCGTCTCCTCGTTCCCAGCTTCGGATGCTTGCTCCAAAAGTTGCTGCAGCGCCTGCGCATTGGTTGCCATTGCTCCAGAGTGCAGCTGGAAAAGTTGAAGATTTCAAAACAAAAATTATAATATAAACATAATAAACATGGATAATAAATTGCAAAAATATAATAACTATGTTTAATTTAATTTTAAGCTAGGGGTCTCCGCCTCTAGTTAATTTGTATCCGATTGTTCCTATTACAGCTATAAGATATAGTAATCCGACTTTGACCAAATTTAGTCAGGATGTAAGAGACAGTCTCGAACATTCAATTTCTGGGTTTGGCTAAGATATCTTTGGAAACAAAAAAGTTGTTAATACTAAAGGTTAATTTGCATCCGATTGTTCCTATGGCAGCTATATGATACAGTAATCCGACTTTTATCAAATTGGTTCAGGATGAAGGAAAAATGTTTATAATTTTTTGAAAATTGCTTAAAAGGCACTTACTATATTGTATGAAAATAACGAATAAGTGTCTTTAAAGCCATTTTCAAAAAAAAAATATAAAAAATACAAGCGAAGAGATTTTTGGAAAAAAATGTTGCAGTCACTCCTAGAATTGTTTGAAGAATTTTGCATCAATACATTTTTTGTAAAAAATTGAGGAAAAAAATTTAAAAAGTAGACATTTACATAAATTCGAAATTTTCAATGGGTACTTAATGGGTTTAGAAAAGTTTTGCATCATTCCAAAGGAATTTAAACGACCTTTCCAAATATATGTTTTTTACTGTGAAGACTTGACTTACAATAGCTTGTATAGTAAAAAAAGAGTGTACTTATCATTTTGGCCACTAGTGTATATTTAGTTGTTTATTTTATTAAAAAACTAAATAATATTATTTCTTTTGATCAGAATAAAAAATTCGGAAATAATTTTATGATAAATAATTTTTAATAAAATATTAGAGCTAATGTTTTATTTTTTCTATTTTAAAAATTCAAAATCAAAGTTATTTCTCTTTAATTATTTTGAATTATTATGATAAAAACTCGTACTTGCGAATGAGATTAGATGTTGCATAACTCACCAGCACCACGCGATGTCCCAGCGATTCCAAAAGTCGTCGCTTGAGTCGTATTAGAGATGACGCTGCTTGACTGAACTTCAGTGTCTGCTCTGGCGTCAATAGCTCCACGAAATAAACGGTTGCCTGCTCCCCGAGCGTCTGGACTCGCAGACTGGGCAAATTGATGCCCACTATGGGACACACCAGGTCAACGCCCTCCACCTCGGCATCCTCTCCCAGCTGATTAGCATATGTCGTTAGATCCTCCCGTTGTTTAAGTAAATAGCCAGGTGCACGTGCGAACTCCTTGAAGATTTGGTCCTTTCTCATGTCCGTCCATTCGGGATGCTCGATGGCAACAGCGGAGCGTAGAACAATCAGGCGACTGTCCACTTTGGGCTGGGCACGCTGACGCTGGCGTTGATTGGCCTTAAGCTCTTCGGCAGCATCGAAGAGCTGCTTGGAATGATGGCCCAGAATGCAGAGAGACAGACATGTGTCCACCAACTGGTCGGGGAAGCGATTGTAGTCGCCATTGTCCAGTTTCCGCAGTGCAATCAGCTCCAGTTGCTTACGCTGAGCGGCACTCAAGGTGCAATTGAGTTGTGCACAGCACCAGAGGAATGTGGTCAAGTCCTTGGCACGTAACTCGCTGGGCTTCAATTGCATCAATCGTTCGACAATCGTTTGAACTGTCTCCGGATGATCCCACCTCATCTCCGAAAAGTAGGCAAAGATATGCGCCAATCCCCGAGGCTGCAGCAGCACAAGCAGCTCGGGATTCAGGCAAATGTCCTGCAGATACTGGCAGATGCGCTCATCCTGCACGCGCTGCAAGCGCAAGGCTTTGACATAGCAAACAAGCAGTGCATCCGCGGAGCTGTCGTTGACCAGCTTCAGGTTCAAAGTGGCAGCCACGAGTGCAGCCTCATAAGCCTCACGGACAGCGCCCGAGACCAACGTGGATGTCTTATAGGAGGCATTGGAAACGACGGCCAAGTCCAACGGACTGAGGCTGGCCAAATGATCGGCCAATTGTGTGGCAAGGAACGGCTCCAGATCGTTTTGTTGGAACTGCTTCTGCAGGCCGAGGTAGAAACAGACTTGCAGGAAACGCTGCTTGCTGCTGGTGGACTCCCCCGCCAGACGCCGCATCGCTGCATGATAGAAATCCGTCCTTTTCAGCCAGTTGGGCATGAGGAACAGGAATGCGTACAGTGTCTCCAGCACAGTTGATGTGTCCATCTGATTTAATTGTGCCGCCGCGTGTGCATCCAGAGCATTCAAGGCAGCGGCATACATGGGAACCGCTGCATTGGAGCGATAGCTGGAGGCGTGGATAATCAGGGAAGGCAGCTGATCCGCTTGCGTCTTTTGCACCGTTCGCCGGAAGTAACGTTCGTCCGTTATGGGGAAATAGTCGGAGTAGCGTATCTTGGATGGCGGCAGCACGTGATCCTCGCACTTGTACCGCTCCACGGCGATGTGCTTGGCGAACTGGGCGAGCAGCGTGCCGGTGTCCTCCGGTATTTCCTGGTACACATCCCGCGCTGTGATCGAGGCGTAGCTCCGTACCAGGCCTGGACTGGAGGTGTTTGTGATGGAGGCGCTCGCCAAGCGGCGCAGTAAGGCGTACATTTCTTTCACGGATTTTGACTTTTTTTTATATAATTCACAACGTGCGCGGCTCGACCAATGTAATTCAACAAGCCAGTGCTGGTAAACGCGAAACTGTTGGCTCTTTATTTAAATAATTGCGCACGGACAACTTTGTCTTCTGATAAATAAGTTTATTTTAGTGCATTGTCTTCCATTAATTGTATAATCTATTGATTTCTTTAAATAAGTAAGTTCGTTAATTAAACACTTTTGTTGTGAAATATACTACAAATAACATTTGCATTATAATAACAGATAGTATTTGGGCACCTTATTACACTGCTGCTGTTAACTTAACAGTGTTATCAATTACTTACAGGCAACATGGGCAAGAGGGCAGCAGGTTTTGTTCTTTTCCGTCGCCTTTGTGGACAAATTGAATATTTGTTGCTAAAAGCTTCTTATGGCGACTTTCACTGGAGCGCACCTAAGGGCCATGTGGATCCCGGCGAAGATGATTTCACCACTGCTCTGCGAGAAACAAAGGAAGAAGCCGGGTAAGTGTATAAAAAATCAGTCGGTTGCATGTTGATAACAATTCTTCTTACGCAGTTATGACGAAAAGGATTTAATTATCTACCGCGACAAGCAAGTGACGCTGAATTACGAAGTCAAAGGAAAACCTAAGATTGTTATCTACTGGCTAGCGGAGCTTCGAAATCCGAACCAACCGGTGATTCTGTCTGAGGAGCACACAGAACTTAAATGGTTGGCCAAGGATGCGGCAAAGGAGTTAGCGGGATTTAAGGACTACAAAGAAATGATCGATAAGTTCGATGCAATGATACTCGATACGGATAAATAAAGCATACAAATTATCGATATATCGAATATTTTGTTATGTGTCCCGCTATCGATGTTGATCCGCTGAGCTTTTGGCTGGAGACTTTTGCTTAAGATGTTAGATTGTGTAATAAATTTTTAAATAAAAAATGCACCCTGCTGTTATTCATAATAAATATTATTACAATTTTAATTAACTTCTTAAATACAATTTAAATGGCGCGCCATGCATTTATTGTTTAGTATTTTTGTGTGGTATTTAGTGTTTGCAAGCGACGTGAAGAAATACTGGTTATTAACGTTTCGCAGCACTGTTTTTAAGGCATCTGTAGATTGATTTTGTTTTTGTGAAAACTAAGCAATAAATTTTGAGAAAAAAAACGTTCAACTTGTATTATTCTTTTGTATAAAATGGGTTCACGTTCTCGCAGTCCATCGGTGAAGCGTCGTCATCACAAAAGCAAGCACAAGAAACGCAGCAAGAGTAAGTCACACAATCGAGACAGGGAACGTGAAAGGGAACGGGAACGGGAACGGGACCACGAGCACGAGCGTGAGCGTGAGCGCAGCAGCTGCACACGCAGCAGTCGCACGGATAGAGACAAGTCAACAGAGATTAACCAGCACGGTCGGCGGGAGCGCGACAGGCATCGGAACAGCGACAACAGGCACGCGCACATACACTCCCACACAGAGCGCGATTATCACCGGCACTCGCATTCAAAGTCACGTAAACGCTCCAGCTCATCGAGCAGCGATAGTCAACAGTACTCGGACCATGAGACCCAGCGGAGCCGACACAAGCGCAGCCGTTTCAAGAAACTGGATGAGGTACGTTGACGCAATGGACTCTATTTGCTACTGGTCTAACTATATTCTATTCTCTTGGTAGCAAAATCTACTGCAGGTGGAGCGACTGGCTGAAATGGAACGGCAGCGCCGCCAAAAGGAAGCTGAGCAGAAAACCATTGAGGAGCAAGCAGCGAAGCGCATTGAAATGCTTGTCAAGAAACGAGTCGAGGAGGAGCTCGAGAAGCGACGCGACGAAATCGAACAGGAGGTGAACAGACGCGTCGAGACTGCCAAAGCGGAAATGGAACGTGATATGATGCTGGAGCTGGAGAAGCGGCGCGAGCAGATACGCGAAGAAGAACGCCGTCGCGAGGTAGGTGCTCGTATTCAGATTTCGCTGGACGACTGCTGCTACCACAATACCAATAACTACCACACGCACAAACAAACTAAACAGCCCTCGACCTCTACCGAAACACACACGTACAAAACCAAAGCAATACCAAAACCAAAACCAACAGCAGTTGCAAACAGTCGTCTTGAAAATACATGTTACCCGAAATTGTGTAGCGGCGTTACCAATTTTTCAACTTCACCAGCAAAATGGCTCAGTGTGCCCATGTCTGTGTATGGGTGTGTGCGGGTGTATGTGTGAGAGTGTGTGTGTAATAACATTACTAACCCTCATTCAATCATGTCAGTCACGTTCTTGATAAACAAATCCTGCAAAATAGAGCTTTTAAATTGTTAATGGATATTTTAAAAGAATCCCTTAAGTGTATTTCATTTTAAATAACGCATCTTAACGTATCTGGTTATTTTTAAGGGGAATGAGGCTGAAACATAAACGGGTCTGTTCCAAATTCCGAAAACGAGTCAAATTGTCAGAAAATGAGTTGATTGCTGTTCCGAATTTCGAAAATCGACAATAATTGTCGTTTTCAAAACGTGTGCCTTAGAGTCACCGGATTTAAGAGTAAATGTCATTAAAAGCTTTAAAATAAATACCTACAACTATAAACTAAAAATTATAATAATGTTGAAAAATTTTAGAATCGTTTAACATCACCACTACTTCATCTTGAAACAGTTGAAGTATATTTTAAAAGAATTTTTTTATTATCATCTACAAAATATTGCATAAAAAATACAAAACCGAGCTGTTCTAAATTCCTCTTTAATTTTTGTTAATTTTTTTTCAAGTGAATAACAAAATTCGAAAAACAAAGTTTTGGTCTAATTTAGCTTCCATCTGCTATATTCAACCTGAAATATTTAAAATTATTTTCCGAAACGTTTTTGAAACCGAGCTTAAAAAGTAAATACGAATTCATTTCGGTCGGAATTGGGAACAGCAAAAAGTAAAACGTTCGTTTTCGTTTCGTTTTTACTTTTTGAAAACGTTTGAAATTCGGAACAGGCCTGAATATCTAAAACTCAAAACTGCTCAATTAAAAATATATCTATCAGGCATGCCACAAAAAACACTAGTGAAAGTGATTTCAGAAAAAAGCAATTCCACTTCGAAAATTTCTCCGTGCCACAGAAATTCGTGTGATTTAGGTTTTTTAGCATGTTCATCAACCTTTTCGTACTAGGCTGCTAGGGTTGGCCCCTTCTCAGATTAAATTTCCCAAGGGTTTGTTTAGCAACTGTTTTAAGTTTACCATTGCAGAATATACAATTTTTATTTTATTTCTTATTTAATTTACATTATTCAATTTATTTATATAATAATTGATTTTGCATAGCTTAAAAAAATTTAAAAGTTATTGGCGCGGCAAACAAAAAAAGGTACTCGACAACTCTAAATTCAAAAATTCGGACAAAAAATGTGACATTATTCTCATGGCATCGGATGCCAGTGAATTGAGCGATGATTTCGTTTCACCAAAAATTGTGCAGGTGATTGAGACTGTGGCACGGAGAAATGAAATTGACGTGAAACTCAAGTGAAAGAGATTTATGTGGCATGCCTG
>JBAMBJ010001961.1:0-29552 GCA_037043495.1 Drosophila recens
AGAACTAATCACAAAAAAAAAAATACAAAAATAATCCGAATACTCAAAAAGATTATTTTTGATTATTTTTTTTTCTGATTATTTTTGAATTATTTAAATAATTTTGATTATTTCTGATTTTTTATAATCGTAATTATTAAATAATTGGGCAAAACCGAAAATAGTCGTAATTTAATCATTAGTTCGATTTTTAAACAAAAATAGTCTAATTACTAATGACTATGATTAATAATCACTACTTAACAGGTATGGTTTAAACTACATATAATTACTCTTCATCTTTTGCAGTGTCCGCACGATCTGCGCTGTCCGCGTCTCAGTGATTTGGCCGATCGCACGCCATGCAACTTTGAAATTTCCTATGCACCTTTGCGTCTAAGCAGCGAATCTTCCGGGGATCGCAAGACTTCACTCTATAGTTATGCCATTTTAAAAAAGGGCGTCGTAGAGGATGCAACCCGGTCATGGCCACGCATAGTGCGTCCCACTTTGGTGCGCTCAAAGCATTCAATTTGTCGGCTGTGCACTGAAGGTGGCAACTTGCAGGAGGTCATCTTCACAGCCTCCAAGCACGGCAAGTGAGTGCACAGATTATATGAATATGTTTCTACTTTTATAATACATTTTAATTGAATTGCAGGGCTGCCTACAGCTGCGCCAGAGTTAGTCGCTGGGGCGACCGACTGCCCATTTCCCTGGGCACGCCGCAAATCAAGCCCAAGAAATCCCAGTCAGAGCCAGATTCGACGTCAAAAGCGACGGAGCCAACAGAATTGGCATAGTTCACATCTAGTTTTTATATCTCCCTCTCCCCAGTTTAATTGGCCTTTAAAAACATGTCAGCCAATTTGTTACTTTAATTATATACAAATAAATCGTTGCGCTGCGTAATTTTAATTAATTATTTAGTTGCATTTAACTGACATTTCATTGATAGTTAATTCCGCACCCACAGTTCGATTTTAATGTGCAAAGACAAAGAGCGCCAATGAGCTAAATCGTTCTCTTATATAAAGACAAAAGTGTATAGAAGTATATAAGCCCGGTGCTTAGCCAATGGTCAGCGTTGTTAACACGCCCACGCACTGGGGTGGGAGTGGAGCTTTTGGTCGTGTGTTTGAACTCAAATCCTATGATAGTAAACACTACAATCATTATTGTAATATTCGCAACATCGCTGGCTAGTTTTAAAATGCAAAATTTATTTTGCTCAGTATTATTTTATTGACTGTAAATATTTGGTAAAACATGATAAGTTTAAAAAGCAAATCTCATCAGTTATGGCAACTTCAACAGGTAATAAGAAAACGGATTGTTCGTCGGGTTGTCAGTGATTGAACAACTTTAAGGTCTGCGTTAGATAATTCTGATTTCAATCAGATTTTTTCATTATGGTATTTTTCTAAACAAGTCGTTTTTGAGCTACTGTTCTTATAATCATACTATTAAATTGATATGTTTGCCAAGCATAATACAAATAGTAAAGTTTATTTATTTTGGTCGTTTTTAAAACAAATAAAATAATACAGCAATATTATTTATTTTAGTTTACGAAATAAACTGCAAAGTTTTTCAATTATTTCTGCAGAATTTAATCTCTATCAAGTTTAATCAATGTAACTAGCAGACGCTGGACTCTTCAATGCTGATGGTCTGATCTATCGAATTATTGACTGTATTTCTGTCAACTCATTTAAGCAACATTTTGATTAGAAGTAAGTAGTTTAATGAAGTCTTTAAAATAATAACTAAGTATAATATTAAAAAGAACAATTCAGGGGGAAATACAGAACTGGTTCTCTTCTTAAATCTTACTAAAATCTTACTAAAATCATGTCGTTATTCCTTATATTTTCTTCAATTTAATAGAGAGATACTATGATATCTTTAGTCATCAACAGATTCTTTGATCAATTCTCACGATTTTCTAATGAGAACTAAGTCGATAGAACATTCAACTTTCAATTAGCAAGAGTTGAAATGTTAATATGTGGCACGTCGGTGCCAAACCCAGTTAGTTCCCATTGTGAGGTATGTTTTAATGTGGTACACATTGTCAGACTGACATTTGGCTATGTGTTAATATGAAACGCGCCCTTTTAGCGACCGCAGATCATCCCTACCCAGCTCTGGGTCCTGCTCGAGGTCCTTGCGTGGCCATTTGGCATAACAAAGTCAGAAAAAAGGGCAACTTGTGGGGCGCGAAAACTGGCACGTCTCCTCGTTTTTATGGGTGTGTCGACAAATACATAGTCCACAAAAGTACATATTGCTATGCTTTTAAGGATTGGCATTTTAACTAGGTGTGCTAAAGGACATTGGTCTGAGTATACAATACATAACTGGCATATAAAAATGATTGGGATGTGAGTAAGAATAAGTATCAAATGGACTCACACTTGGCGTTAGATAAATGTTACCCGAATATTCTCTTAGTTTAGTTAGTATTAATTTAAAAATATATTGATTTATTATCTTCTTTTAATATCGCAAGAAGGAAATTCAGTTTGCGAAAAATCAACCAAGCAAAAGAGTTTGCCAATAGGAGTATCTTTCAGTAGTTTAAGATACTTCAGAGGCTTACCTTCCGAAAACTTTATTTAAACTTACAATTTCTACAATTTTTTTTAAATTAATATTTTAAATTCCAGAAGTTTCGTTTCCTTTCTTCTTGATAAAGTGACAAACATTTAAAGAAAACTTCCATGTAAATAATTTTTGTATTAAAAAATAAGTTGCAGTATTTAAATACGAAAATAAAATCAACTGAAATGTAATCAACTGATTAATCTGTTTGTTTGAATTTGGATTCCTTGTTTAATTTAATAGTTAACTTATATACAATTTTTTAATAATATCGAATTTATTTTTAAAAGGTAATTTTTTAATTTTTAATAGGCTTATTTTTTAAAATATAATTTTGGCGAATTTTTTCTTATTATATTTCTTTTGAAATTGTCTAAAAATAAATTATAAAGTTTTTATATAAACGTATTTGCTTACTTTTGTGAAAATTATCATTTAATATTTCGCTTTCTTTAAATGTCTAAACAATTCTAAATGTCTAAATTCTAACATAAAAATTAATATTTACGAGATTATTTAAAATTTTGCAGCTCGCCATAATATCATTAATAAGAGTTGCAACTGTCATATGAATTTAATTAAGGAATTGCAGTTGCCAAGTCATTAACCCATTTAGTTAAATACATATAAAATTGATATGACAGGATATAAATGAGAATATACGAGACTATCCAATGATAAACGTTTACCTTATATGTTGTAGCCGAGGTCCGAATGGGAACTGAAGAACAACACACATTGAAAGTTACACCCACGTCATGTGGCGTCCTCCACATACATATGGCCATACATACATACATACATGTTTATATGTGGCTATTATATACTGTTTAGGTGGGGTCATCTCATTAAAAAGGCGCGTTCGCCCGGTGTCAGCTGCCGCTCTGTTTCTATCTCTATCTGGCTATTTGTACAGGTAAGGTGCGTCCCACAACAACAACAGCAACCACAATACTTGGAAAAACAGTGGCGTTTAGAAAGCATGCGCCGCTGTTGCAACATTCAATTGACCCACCCATTTAGTCAGTCAGTCAGCCAACCAACCAAGCAGCCGGAGAACATTGTTGTTCCTTTTGTTCCGAGTCTAATTCTAATGACGACTCCCCCCTGACCAAAAAACAACAACAACTTGGCTTTGTTTTTGTTTTTTATTTTGTATATAGTCGAAAAGGTTTTAGTTTTAGCTTAGTCAACTGAATTTTGTTAGCTCGATCAAGTGGCATTGAGGGAGGCTACATAGTGACTGTTGGCTCTGTCATTGGCATCAGTCGAAGCCCAAGCGTTGCCAGGAATACACATAGTTGCGGTTACCATAAAGTTGAACAATTCCAATATACTGCAGTATACTCCAAGTGACTGGATATTTATCCTTTGGCCGGCATCTTTCATTCGCGCCTGTATCTTGCTGAACCGTTACAATTTTGTCATCCAAATCCGGTTGAGCAAAATTTCAGGTGTGTGAGAAATTTGTAGCGGCATCATCGATTGATGAGTTTAGAAATGTGTGTCCTAAATATTCGTTTACCAAGGGAATGAACGACGATGTTCTGAATGGTAAGTAACTAGCTGGTTTTTTATGTAACGAAAGTTAGGGTAAAAGATCGGTTCTCTGACAGCAAATCCTGCTCGGAAAATTGTTTCAGCTTACTGACTTATTGACTGGAAATTACCTATAAAACCTCTACTATTGATATTAAGTTTTTATTGAAAATCTTTGAAGGTTTTACCTAAAAAAATTGCTTAAACTGCCTTTCGTTAGGTCTTTTAATGAAGTAACCAGATTACTGTGCTCAACACAAAATTTATTTCCCAAACTAATCAAAGGGCACAGGAAAACCTGGGTTATAGCAGCTATTGTGTATAAAAACATTAAAGGTTGTATACCAACAGCTTCTCAATCATGCTCTGCTTATTATTAAATCAAAATAAAATTCGAAGCTTGTGCGTAAACTTCGAGACGAAGAAATTTTTGGCACGTTTTGATAAGCACATGGTCAAGAAAAATCAAAATACAATTAAAAATTCTCAACGGAGGTACGTAATCAGCAATGTAAATATACTCTTCCTAGGGGATATACAATTATTTTGTATTAAATCAATATTATACTGCCTTTATGTTAGATAAAACTACAATAAAAAATAATGTTATAAATAACAACTATACAAATAATTTATAAATAATTTAAAGATCAAAATTAAAAAAATACTCAAGAGGTATTTAAGGGTATATAAATATCGGCGTTAATTGTTGATCAGAGTTTTATTTTTTCTTGTAGAGAAATGAGCTAATCGATAATGTCTGCAGTTTCGACTTGATTTGGCAACCGAGAAGACCGATTTATTGCTTAAATTATTTCAAATGTTCATAAGAATATTTAAAATTTTGTGCCTGTGCTCGTATTTTGCAATAGAAAATGCTAGTGCTGAGATTAATTTAAAATTAAGTCGCCCAATAATTTATGAATACATATATGGTGGACTATGTTCTATAGACAACAACTATAAAAGAGACTGCAAAATTACTTTAAGTGGCGAAACTTTGAAGTTTGATTGCAAAAAGATGGATGCTTTTAGTACTAACAAGTGTAATATTCCTGGACTTAAGGGATCCTTTAAACTGGATAATGAAACGAATACTACGTTCCATAATCTTGCAGAATTGCATAAAAATGGGTCTAGCAATCTCACAAGAATGTGGAACACGACCGAGGAAATATATGAAAGAAAGATCTTCAAGGACTACAAAAATGAATACGTACATGAAATCAATATAGATACAAATGATTATTCAAGAGAACTCTTTTTTGATACACTGTCAACAAAATTAACCAACGTAAAGCAAATTATCTGGTATCAACATATGGTATGCCATCCCGTAAATAGATTTATAAGAAAGTTTAAACATCTCAATAAGATTGAAATTCATTTTGATGCCTTAATGGCATGCAATGATTTGTATTTTACTAATCTAACTCAAGTTAAAGAGCTGCGGATTGGTGCTGATCCTCGTGACTTATATTTTTCCCGAAACTGTTCCTTTTTTAATGAAAGTTTTCTGAGAGGTATGGAAAACTTGGAAATATTTGAATTTACTTTCACAATTACCTTATGTGAAGTCCAAATTCCAAAACATTTGTTTCAAGGTTTAAGAAACTTATCGTCAATAAAATTTGTTAGCTGCAACCTTACTAAGCTCACCGAGAATCATTTCAAAGATTTGGAGAATTTAAAGTCACTAACGATTATTGGAGGGAAGATAAAGGATTTTGACTGGCTGAGGTATATTTATGATTTTATAATAGTATTATGAAAGTATTATATAATTCGCATACAATCATTTCAGCTCAACAAAAATACAAAATCAACTAATATTTTTGGAATTAGATTATAATAATTTACACATCCAAAAATCCAATTTGTCAGCTTTTATTTGCCGAGATCCAAATAATTGCGAATTTAATGTTGGAATACATAAAAAACCATGCCCCAAAGGATGCCAATGCTTTCTAAACCGTGTAGAGAGTCGGTTTAAGATAGATGGCAAGCAAGCTGAGATTGGAATGGGTATTCCAGAGCTGCCTTTTCCAATAACTGGAAATGCATCCCTTTACCTTAACAGAAAGAATTTAACTCAGTTGCCAAACTCAACTTTATATGGTTATTCGAATATACGAGAGCTGCATCTGGCCAATAACCAACTGGCAAGTATATCTGCTGAGCAGCTGCCACCCAATTTAACTTATTTGGACTTGAGAAACAACAGTTTTCAAAATCTTGAGCCCAAAGTACATAAATTTCTCTCGGAAAGAGCAGGTAAATTAACCATGAAACTGTCGGGAAATCCATGGAATTGTTACTGTGATAAGCACGAAATGTACAAATTCCTAAACAATTCGTCAAATATTATTGAAGATCGGGATCATGTTCTTATAATATGCCAAAAGCATTATAGTGGGATTTGGATGCCTTTGCTAAATGCGGGTGATTGTTATCCGTACGTTTATATTATTCATGGATCTCTAATTGGATTCGTTGTTATGTGTCTCATATACTTCTGTGCCAAGAAATCAATTTTTATGTGGCTGTACGAACGAAATATTTTCATAAACTGGATTTCCAGCCCCGAACCCAACGTAGATAAATGAAAATCGATGCATTTCTAGCATTTTCACATATGGACCTGGGATTGATAGAGGAGTATGTTGAGAAATTGGAGAAAGGACCTCGCGAATATCAACTTTGCTTTTATCAACGCGACTGGCAGATAGGCCAGTCCATTCCGGCATGCATATTGAATTCAATTGAAGATTCCAGAAGGATCATCATCTTGATGACCAATCACTTTATCAATTCATCGTGGGGACTCTTTGAATTTCGCTCGGCCATTAAAGCCACTTCAATGCACAAGGACAAGCGACTGATTGTCATATTATATCCAGGAGTTGATATTGATCAACTAGATGCCGAGCTGAAGATCTACATGAAATACAACACGTATCTCAGACGAGATGATCCCCCATTCTGGCGGAAACTGATGTTTTCGATGCCCCATAAACAAATCCATTGTGAACAACCTGCTCTGACTGATGGGAGAGCAATTGGAATGTAAAACTATAAAATTCATCTATTGGTAAATATTAATATTTATATGTTGATTTTTTGTTGATTATTCGATTTCACAACAATTTCAGATCACAATTTATGCAATTTTTTGGAACTACAACATTATCAAGATTACTTTCCTCGAACTAAACTAATAATTGTATAAATTCATGACAATTGCCGAAAATAATTGTTGTCAATAAAAATATTTGAATATTATTTTTAAACCTCTGGATAAGAATTCAATATGCATATAATTACACAGGTTTGGGAGAATCCACGTCCATTTAATTTAAGAATTTAAATAAGAAAGTTAATGTAGAGTCTGCATTTTAATAGTATCAGAATCAAGCAATAGCTGTCAATGAGTTAAAAAAAAGATGTTAAGACGTTAAGATTCTAACAAGAAATTTTCTTCACGAAATAGTTCATGATTATTCCTACAGGCAATTCATTCACAGTTATCAGCAGTAAAATAAACAAATGCTTGGAAGAAAACCAAAGCAAATGTATTTGCCTCTCCCTATCACTCAAACTGAACGCCCACATAGCGGGCGCTAACGCTGACTTCGACTTCGACTTCGACGCCGACGCTGACGTCGAGTTCGACAAGAAGAATTCAAAAGATGCCGCAAATACTTGGACTTTGGTGTTAGGGCAAAACTTCGATAAGTCATCGTATTAGCCGTGGCTCTAACCTTGAAGAATCCAGAAGAAGTAGTGGAAGAAGCAGACTTAGTAAGTGGTAAAACATAGCGAAGGAAATTCCTGCTTGCCGTAATTTCTAATCTTATCATTGTGTGGTGAGTTTGTGTTTTAGTCGATATTAATGCTTATCAAGGCACTTATGTAAATTGATAATTATATTAATAGAGTTTCACTTTCGATGATACGAATCAGTGGAATTTTCACACATCTAATAAACATGTTCAATATCTATAGTCTATTTCCCTGCAGTCGCCTTCTCTCCGATCGCTGAATAATCCGCTAATCAGCGCTGCAGACTCGCGGGAACCGGCGATCAATAGTCCGGAGAGCGAGACGGAAAGAGGCCTGACGTAGCTCTTAAATACAATTAAATTGTATTCTTTATATATTTATTTTCTTTATTCTATTAGAAACTACAATAATACTCGCACACAATTAGATTTCAATTGGCCTTTGTTTAGCTCGATCCAAACCTAAATCAAACACAGTCTAAAGTCCAGCAATTGTAATGATACAATACATGGGGTAGTACGACGCGACTCACAAACTGTAGCAACAATTACGATAATAACTAAATAAGTATAAGTATAAGTGTATGTAGAAGTAGAGTGGAAGCAACAATTGTTTTTGAATAACCCATAGCAACATCTAACATTTGATATGACTCACATGAAACTGGGTTAAAGCGAAAGTACTTAAAGATAGAATATAAATATAAACCAAATCTTGTTGTTACTTACAGTCTAATTAAATTTTAAATAATAGTAAACACTTATTTATATGTATATATTTTATTAGCCTTTCAGCGAATTGCTGTAAACACGAGTAAATTATTGATTGAACTTTGTCCATTTGATTTGTAGGTATTATCTGAAAAGTATTAAAATCATACTATAATTTAGTAAATAGTATACTGATATGACAACGATTTCATAGCTTCCTGTTGACAATATCTGATAAGAAAATTTGTGTTTCTTCAATTATACTTACTACACATAAGTTTGGCTCATAAATCAAAATATTGCAAGCTTGATAAGAAACAAGAAGAAATGATAGTTATTACAATGGACTTAGTTCAACTCGTATTACATCGACTATGAATGTAATCAGTTAATCGAGCTTAATATCAAAATATAAAAGATATATCGAGCTTTTCCAAAAAAAAAAACTTTTTAAAGATAACTTAGTTGCTAATACAAAATACACACGTAAATTTTGATTATGAAAATTTTAAATAATTTGGTTTTTTACCAAATAGTCATAAATATTGTAAAAAAAAATAAAAAATCAGGATTTTTTTTTTTTTTTTTTTTTAAAAAAAGATCAATTTTCGGGAGCTCTGGAAAAAAACAAAAATGATTAAAAATACTCAAAAAGATTATCTTTGATTTTGTCTAATAATTTTTTAATAATAATATAATATAATATAATATTGCATAATCACGACGATTATTTCCAAAAATAATCTAATTGATTAGTAATTCTAATCGAAATTTAACAGGTATGGTCAATATGTTTGAAATTGATAGAACATATATTAAAGTTTTATTCATACAACTTTGAACCATTAATTTTTTATCTAACAATTTGATTTAAATATTTAACAAAGACTCTTTGCAATTTTTATTTTCCCTCTTGAAATGGAAAGCTTAAGAAACTTCACACTCTTCAATGACTGCCAAGTTACGTATTTCTTTAAAAATTGTAGTACATATGAAACCGCTCTAGGTGGAAACAGCTGAGAGTCTTACCTTGGCTCTTTCTTTCAGCTGATTGAATGAATTAGCTGTGATTCATCGAAAGAGCACAAAGAACGTCAACAGGTAGATGGAGACTATGTATTGAAGCATTGTAAAATTGCACGATAATTAAATTGCGTACAGAGCGGGGCCATTGTTTAACGAGGAATACAACAAAATGGAGCAATAAAATTTTATAATGTAGTATTACGTATAAAAGAGCTAAAAGAAAGAAATCCGATATGGACTTCTGACCCCAGTCGGAGGCGTTGTCAAGAGCAATGCGATCGACGGAGCTACCAAAATTCAATCAACCACAATAGTAAAGGTGTGTCGATGTGAGTGGGTGTGTGTGTGTGTGGTAGTGTGTACCTTATCAATGAAGGAAAACAACAATATAATGACGCTGAAACATTAATAACCAATGTCAACTACAACAACAACAACATATGAAATGGTTAACAAATAGCAAGTAGACGAACGAACAGTGGCAACAAAAGCCGAACGGACTTCGTTTTAACGTTGTGATAAAGCTTGCATTTCACAGATACACACATAGATACACACATTCGCACAAAGATACACACTCACACACCCGCACTCGTACCGAACAGAGCTCTGAGACGCTCGATCGTTCGGCTCTTTGTATAGGTCTCTGTCTCTGCTTCTGTTTCTGTCTCCGATTCTCTCTGTCTCTCGTCAAGCAGCTGACTCTACTGGAATTCGAATTCTGAGGGAATCGCCAGAGCTACAATAGCTGGGATTACGAGTGTTACGAGTACTCGTATTTGTTTGCTGGCCGCCAGTCACCGATGTCACATCGAAGACGTTGTTACGCGGTTTTGTGAAGCGCGCAAAATAAACGATCATATTTCAATATATTTTGCGAATTTTAAAGTCTGCTCATATAACTCTCCTTATATTCCCAACGGGTAAGGCCAACAGAACATGTCCATCAACAAGAACTCTGCGGCATAAAAATTATTCCTAACGTGTGATCTTATTAATCGAAACCAAATATGGTGAAGAGTACCCAAAAATAAAATAAATAATTGCTCGACTGATGTACGAGTATGTGAATTTAATTTTAATTAGATAACGATTAAGTGCTATGTTGCGTATATAAATAAATATATAAAAAAACAAACACAAAAAAAAAAAAGAAATAGTCAACAAAAAACTATAAAAAAATAAAGTAATCGGTTAACAATTAAAAGGATAAGCAGGAAAACCATTTAACTATACAATATATGTATATAAAAGCACTTAGAATTTCAAAGTTTAATAAACCAAAATATTATAAAAACTAATTCAAATATCGACAAATATGTATGTAAAAATATTTTGAAATAAACGTGCAAATAAAAGTAATTTAAATATTTAAACAGAAACTTAAAACATGACAAAAAGCATTCTTTGTTCAATATATGAACTAAAAAAATTAATGAATTTAATAATATAAGTATTAACTCAAGAATTGTTAAGCTGAATGCCTAAGTTGCATAATTAAAATTTAACTAGTTCGACCGAAAAAGTGTTTACTTAACAGTTTATAACAATTTGAGGTGTATGAACGAGAAGCGATTTATTAAAAATATTTAGATTATTTCTTATTAGTATTCGAGATACATATGTGTATTGGAAATTTAAATTGTGAATTACTGAAACTGTTGAATTTGCAATTTGTTAATTAATGTTATTGATTAGCTGACAACATTACAAGCTATGAAATTATTTATTAACCTTCGGGGAGTTCAACTTATAACACACGATCAGTTACAGCATTCGCAAGGGTTTAAGTGTTCAAAGCGAATGCATTCGATTTATGAGTTTGATTTGAATTTTTATTACCGCTACCTTTATTAAATTATCACATTATTAATCCATATTTATATTTGTTTAAACAAAAAGTCATGCCCAGCCAAGACTTTATTTCGGCTTTGTTCTATTTTTTTCTTTTCTTTCTTTCTTTTTTCTCTTTCATTCAATGGGAGCAGCTGCTGTTCTGCTTTTAGGTTCGTCTTCTGTTGTTCTCAATCTCTCAGTTTCGGGCTTGAGACTCTCTGCGGATGTTTCCTTTTGCTTCAGCGTAAATCTCTGAACCGGTTTACTTCCGAGACGAGTAGGCAATGCAATACATACAAACGCTATAATCAGATACAGATACAAAGATACAGAGTCGTATAAGTACACTCATAATTACATGTGCATTGGCTCTATAATATTTACAAGTCTACAACATAATATTATTAATAAGTGACCAAGTATGTTAATTTTGAGTTATAAGTAATACAAACAATAAATTTGCAACTACTCGACTAGAAAGATATCTAGTATCTTTTGGATATGCGAGTTAAAATTCTGAAATCTACCTTTTTTAAATAGGTCAAGGCCAAAAAAGTATTATATTTTGGTTAACTTGCAACTCAAGGTAACTTTTTCTTGTTTTTCGGAATTTTAGCGAGCAAATAATAAATGACAACTGTCGATCAATATTGAAATCTCAGCTGATAAAGAGTCACTCCGTTGGGAAATGGCGTAGTTCTATGTTTGAGCCCTACACACGTAGAAAAGGGCAATGACTCTGTGCATTCAATTGATTATTTCAAGTGCAATGCTCATTAGTTTTGAATATACATATATACAGGCATGCCACATAAATCTCTTTCACTTGAGTTTCACGTCAATTTCATTTCTCCGTGCCACAGTCTCAATCACCTGCACAATTTTTGGTGAAACGAAATCATCGCTCAATTCACTGGCATCCGATGCCATGAGAATAATGTCACATTTTTTGTCCGAATTTTTTAATTTAGAGTTGTCGAGTAACTTTTTTTGTTTGCCGCGCCAATAACTTTTAAATTTTTTTAAGCTATGCAAAATCAATTATTATATAAATAAATTGAATAATGTAAATTAAATAAGAAATAAAATAAAAATTGTATATTCTGCAATGGTAAACTTAAAACAGTTGCTAAACAAACCCTTGGGAAATTTAATCTGAGAAGGGGCCAACCCTAGCAGCCTAGTACGAAAAGGTTGATGAACATGCTAAAAACTATAAAAAACTCGAAGCTCTGTGGCACGGAGAAATTTTCGAAGTGGAATTGCTTTTTTCTGAAATCACTTTCACTAGTGTTTTTTGTGGCATGCCTGATAGTTCTAGATGTCCATACATATGTAGGTAATTGGAAGTATTTCCCGTTCCGACACCTCCAGTTAGCTATGGTCAGCCCATATAATGTTCAGATGCTGATAGAGATGAGAGTTGATAAGGTGCACGGATTACGGGTTAAAAATGACGAATACTTCGTCATGAAACACTTGCCGATTGCATTTGCTATAAAATCTACATACATTTACATATGTACATATTTACATATAATATAATGAAAACAATGCTTTTGTTGTTTTGATTAATGCAGACTCTACAATAAGAATCTCTGCAATCCCATCATATACTATACATATGTATATATATTATATTTAATTGTGCTTTGCTTCTGCCATCTGTACCTTGATCTTACTGAATATATTTTCTATTTAATTAATATATTTTATAAAACAATAAACTCAAAAGAAACAAAATGAATTAAATGTGGAGTAAACTGCGTGCTATATTTAAATATTCAACATTCTTATTGAGGTTGTTACAGATAATTTAAATTCTTACTCAAATACTCAGCGTGCACTTATAAATAATTTAACTTTTAATATAAATGCACTTATGCATTTAAATGACAATCAGTGTAGGTACTCATGATAAATGATAAAGATAAATGTGAATAAAATAAGAGACCAGAAGAAATAATAGAGGTATCTACAGATACAGGCAACCTTTATATTAAAAATTTCCACTGGATCTTAAACAACTTACAGTGCTCCACAAATGTCTTCATACAGCATAAACTTGTAAAATTTGCGTATAATAAAGATGTTTTGATGCGGTTTTCTTATACTAATCTTTTATTTACTTAAATCCCGTTCTAATGATACCAAAATTTCTTTAACCCATTAAGTACCCATCGAAAATTTTGAATTTGAAAAAAAGTCAATTTTTCAAAATTTTTCCTCGATTTTTTCCAAAAAATTTTTTGATGCAGAAAAATTCTTCAAACAATTCTAAGAGTGACTGCAAAAAAAATTTTTCAAAAATATTTTTGCTAGTATTTTTTATAATTTTTTAAAAATCCTAAAAATGACGATTTTAACCCCTTTTTCATACTTTTCTCACAAAAAGTGGCTTTTTTGCAGTTTTCAAAAAATTATAAAAAATACTAGCAAAAATATTTTTTAAAAATTTTTTTTGCAGTCACTCTTAGAATTGTTTGAAGAATTTTTCTGCATCAAAAAATTTTTTGGAAAAAATCGAGGAAAAATTTTGAAAAATTGACTTTTTTTCAAATTCAAAATTTTCGATGGGTACTTAATGGGTTAAAGAAATTTTGGTATCATTAGAACGGGATTTAAGTAAATAAAAGATTAATATAAGAAAACCGCATCAAAACATCTTTATTATACGCAAATTTTACAAGTTTATGCTGTATGAAGACATTTGTGGAGCACTGTATTTTAAAGTTGCTTGAAATCTAAGGGAATACTGTAAAAAATGACATACTCATACATAAACACTTACGGAAGCCTAAAGAATGCGGAAAATCAACAAGTTATACTAAAGTAAGCTGTAGATTTCTGTTAAGTTTTTCGCACCCTTTGTGATGCTTTTGTCTCTAGCTTGCACAGCCGTCCACAGTGATAGTGTTAACAATCAAATAGCTTAAATAATAACTTTAACATATTACATAATATTAAATCTCTATAGACCAAAAGAGAAAATTTTAATAATAAGTCTCAACAGATTATTTGTATACTACATGTATTATTATCATGATCTTCTTAACCTTATAAGTGGCACTAGATCATTGCTAATTAATATGTAACTAATCTTTCATTCAAGACCTTTCGTGTGCCCTGTTAGAACGACTTTGACCTTAGTCTTATACAATAAAAACCAGTTAATAAACTTAACTATAAATGGATAAGTAATTACATATGGGTACACACTTTCGAGATTACTCGCACTCATATAGTTCTTCCGTAATTTTTTTTTATATTATTTTTGACTTTAGTAGCTTAAAGACAATTTATTTTATTTTGTTGGTGATTTGAAATTAAACAACATATATTTCGTAATGCATTATTTTTGACGTCAACTGCAATCGGAATTTGCGTAGTTAATAATTGACATAAACACAAATAAAAATATTTAAATAAAATTGACTCTTGGGTTACACTGTACAGGGGGGCTGAAGTGGCTGAAGTTGATAATTAACAGGTGTATCAACGTGTGCGACCAACAGTCCAGACCCAATGACACATCGATCGGTCGAGCAAAGTGCAAAATCGCATGCAATCAAACCCGTTTGACCAAGATGGACACATCGACATCAATCGTGGCAGTTGCAACTCTTGCCCCGCTTCAAATGTGGCACAATTCCCTGATGCATGACGCCCGTTGCATCATTCTCAAAATTAATCAACCGATGAATGACCAAAACTGCATTACATCAGGGCTCGAATTTCGAGTTACCAACTTAAACACACTTTTAAATTGTTGCGATTAGTTGGTGCTTAAAAGCAATTGTTCTATTTAATGTACATAGATTTAATCTAATATTCCATTTACTTTTATTTTATGCAAATGGAAATACTAAAATTAGTGAAAATTAATTTTAAATAAGTTTAAAATATAAATAAATGTTGCAAACTGTCAAACTATGTACATCACAGTTGATGCTTATTAATCAAACGGCAAAAAACAAGGCATATGATATTTGAAGTAGTTCCATTTTTTTTTTTTATCTTGAAAGCGGTTTAAAAGTTATCTATTGTCTTTAAAATTTGTTAGCTGCTTGGCCTGATATATATAAAATAAGCAAATGAACAGAAAATATAAAATGCAATATGAGATTATGAATATTTAATCGTCGTGCAGCTTTTCCATTTCTTCGGAGTAATATCCATTGAAATTGATTCTATGCACGAGATATATGAAACGATCGCCGGTATTAGCCTGGGCCAGATCACTGAGCTGTTTAAGGAATGATATGAGCAAGCTCGTAAATTCCGAATCGAAATTTTTCACACGCTGAGCATTGGCATTGGATTGATTCATCAGGCTCTCAGCATGTTTCTGATCCCCAATAACTTTCTCACTGTTAGACTGATCGTTATTCTCCGATTTGGTAAATTCGCAGAAGTTAAGACAGATCTTGCATAGCTTAAATATGGCCCGATTCAGATGCGACTGTTCAGTGAGCATACAGTTCTTGAGGCACACGTCGAGAAAGTCCTGATGCAAAATAATCAGCTTGTCTATATTCTCCACCTTCTGCATATTCACGACAAACTGATGCCAATTGGGCTCAATGACCTCGATCATCATATAGTACTCGAGATTTTGAATGGCATTCATCATGCGCTGTCTCAATGTGAACGCATATGATGGCAACTTCTTGGCCATCAAGTTATTCTTCCAAATATTGCAGAGCTGCCGCTCAACGTGCTTGCAGTAGAAAAGCTGACGGAAGAGCATCTGATATTTGCTAATCGAAGTGTGATTGATCACCAGGGAAACTGGCCATTTGACCTGATAGGTAAAGGCGAAACACTCGAGTCCACTCAAGTCCAAGCGATCAGGAGTCTCCCATTTAACATCCTTTGGTTTCATGATCCTGGACATTTGGGTGACCAGATCGTAGGTGAGCAGCTCACAGTGTAGATTATCCTTGTACTTATCGTTGCATGCGGCGGACAAACGCAACGAGAGGCCAAGCAGATTCTCCAATGCCATTGGCAGCACCTCATCCACATTTTTAGCCAGATCATTCTCGCAGGCAT
This sequence comes from Drosophila recens, assembly GCA_037043495.1. Taxonomy (NCBI): domain Eukaryota; kingdom Metazoa; phylum Arthropoda; class Insecta; order Diptera; family Drosophilidae; genus Drosophila; species Drosophila recens. The sequence goes on from JBAMBJ010001961.1 coordinate 16,536, forward strand.
CCATGAACTCCATGATGAAATCGCCCTGACACAGCAACAAATAACGCTTCACCGACTGCAAATGTCCCATCAAATCGTTCTCCTTGAGCAGCACATCCAGCAGCATTCGGGCAGCATAAATGTAGGCATCATTGAGCACCTTGACCAGCTCCTCTTCATCATTCGGGTTATAGCGTAAATGCATCTTTTGTGTGGGCATTTCACGCTTGCCACACTGCCTGATCACGTTCAGATACTTGCCGGTGCGGAGTATCATGTCCGAATATTTCGCCAGGAAACTGGGAACGCATTCGCTGCGAATTGTGTAACGCTTCTCCCAGTAGACGTTGAAAAAATGCTCGGCCAGCTGTCCTCTTTGATTGGGCTCGTTGTCAACGATCATAAATTCATTATAGTTATCCACAATCACGCCCTTCTGTATCCACAGCTGCAGCGTGCCCATATACGGCTGTGCGGCTTTGGCCGTGAGGTCAATCATCGGTTTTTGGGTGGTTTTATTCCCCGCCAGTGCCTTGATACATTCACACATGTGTGTCAATAGAGCAGCACCTTTAAGATCAAACAGCAGGACCTTTGACAAGGCCGCCCATATATCCTTCATGATCCACAGGTTTGGTTGCATATAGTAAAGCATCTTGGGCAATGTCAAGGTATTGTCTTCCAGCTCCCCCTCCGCTTGGGCCAGCAGCAAAAGAAAATCTTGGCTTAAATCTCTCAGTGCCGCTATCAGAGCATTGTTTACCTGGCCACGACCTTCGGTCAATGCCATCAACTTCTGGAGGCACACAAAGTAAGAGGCCAATGGGAGTATCTCGTTGACCATTTGTGCCAGAGATTTATCTATGCCCTCGTGTACTCGAAAACTCGTCTCGTATTTGTCGATACCCGTGGCATTGGGATTGCGAGGCAGCGGAATTATCAGCTCACCGCGTACGCCGCTTAAAGTGTAGATCAGTTCGTGGAGTAATTCATTCTGCTGGTCATCCAGCGTCATTTCGGAGATATCCAGCTCTTCCTCCGGAATATCAACCTGCACAAAGTCCCACAGACTATTTGTTCGGTATAGTTCAGAGGGGTCAAATTTCGGCTCGTTGTCAGCTTCAGCTTTAGCTTCATCGCTAGATTTAGCTTTATCGCTTGTTTTAGCCTCATGGCTAGTTCCAGGTCTATCATCAGCTCCAGCTACAGCTTCATCACTACCTCCAGCTTCATCGATAGTTCCAATTCCACTGGCGAACAGACTGTGACTACTGCTTGCGATGCTCATGGTGTCCAGCAAGGGATTATCCGGATCCGCAGAGACGGACTTCAGCACCCGTTCCTTTACCTTACTCAAGTCATCCAACGATGCGGTTAATTCACGTTTTGCCCTGGATTTGGCTCTTGCACGGCTATCAAATTTTGTGCACAGATCTGGACTTTCATCACGCCTGCTACTCCAGTCCACAGATGGCGATGGGGATGAGTGCAAGGCTTTGCTTACTTCTATATTTCCGCTTGGATTCTGCATGGATTCCTCCTTAAGGGTTTCAACGCTTGGTGATGGCGACGGTGACGACATGTTAAGCTAGATCTTATTGGCCAAATGAATACGAACTTTGCTGAATGCAAAATAATAAAAATTTGAGTTGGGATTTCCGATAATTATCGAATTTTGACACATTGCCTATTGAAAGTGATAAAATAAGTGTTTGACAACGTTTTCACCAAAGAAACGAATATCGTAAATGAAACTTGACGAAACTTAAAGAATCAACTGTCGGTATCACTTTGACGCAGTGAAAAGTGTGTTTATGCAAAAATCTGCAAATAATAACATTATAAGTTATATAATCTATCCTTTTCAAGTGTCATATTTACATTTTGTCGTTATTTATTCCCTTTACTTAAATTTCTTTTTGTTTTGTGTTTTTTGGGAAGTCTCCGAGTTTATGTAACTATTCATAATCGATAACGCGACATTTGTACGTCTTTAAATTAAAAATAAAATGGTAAAATTTGACATTTTAAAAAATGTTTTCTCACGTGTTTAATGCATTTCATCAACACTATTTTTATTATAAAAGACAAGCTTTGAAGACTTGTCGTTTTCAATTATTTATAGAAAACAATGCATCGCGAACGCGACGAAAAATGGAAGGCATGTTTGACTTCATCTTGACAAATGCGAAAGTCTGCGAAATATGGCGAGTAATTAGAAAGAAAATACTCTTAAACCATAATAAAATAGTGTAGTTTAATAATAAATAATAATTTTTATATGTTACTGTTATTTTATTTATTTTTCAAAGTTTTATTAGTAATTTGTAACGCGACATCCACCCAGTTTGTTTTAAGAATTTGTTCATCATAAAAACTCTAATGAGTTTATCTTTTTCTCCTTTTTCAGCTGATTGAAAATAATGCTTTCGGCGAGGGAGCAGTTCTTCAATAGCAATGAAGGCACCGCCGGCATTGGCTTGGGCATCGAGATTGGCGAGAGCAGCACCTCGAAGGCGGGACGCGGTGTCTACAACAGCACCACGGTGCCAATGACGAGTGCGAGTAGCTGGCGCAATGGACAAACGAATACGGCAACAAATGCCACGCCCACTGTGAGTGCGACGCCCACTAGCAACCAGGCACCAGTTGCCGTAAAGCAAACGCCATTGGAGCCCGTGGATGAGGGCGAAGAGGAGGTGCATTTCGATATGGACGCATTGTCCAATCTTCCTGGTCGTGATCCCGTGGACATTGAGTTCAAGGATCTCTCGCTCACGGTCAAATTGGGCTTTAATCGAGGTGAGTGTGTGTGGCATTTACGATAGGGGAACAACAGCCGTTTTCTTAGATAATATAAGGTAATATAAGTTCAAACATGCCCCCGATAAGATTGCCAAAATATGACTCTAACAAACCGTTTGCTTTTATGGCGAACAAAAGCAGCGGCTACCTTTTTGAAGAACACGAGTTCGAGTGCGAATTTGACCACAGTTCCATATCCTAGATAATGCCCATTCGCTTGGGTCTTGGCTTTTATTTCATTTGTAATTCTAGATGTGGTAACACCAAATATTTGGCTCATGCGAGTAACTACCTGTTAGCTGTTTGGCCGTTTTTTTAATAACTCTCTGTTTCTCGTCGATTAGATAGGCCGCCCCCGCCCCTGCCTGCCAATCAATTAGTCATTTCTACAAACGATTCGCCAAGCAGAGCATAAAAGTTCGATTGTAAAGCTTGTGAATGCTCAAAGTATCTGTAAACATAGAAGATTTAACAGATCTTTAAAAAACACTTTTCTCTGCAGATTTGGATCTGTTAAGGATCTAGAACGTATTCAGAATGTCAAAGTTTCAAATTGTATTTGTAATACATTAAAGAAAAAGCCAAAGAAAATTTTGTATTTCTTTAGTTATATTCTTCAGTTATAGTAGTTTGAGGCCCATTATTTTAAATGTTCATCGCATATTTCTATTTTAGATTCTACAAAGTATTTATATTTAAAAAGTTTAAATCTCTTTAAAATTTATTTGCTTCCATAACAAAATTCTTACATTCTGACTTTTATTAATAAAATACTCTCCAAACATTCTCTTTCTAGAGTTTCTACAGAGTATCTAAATTTCGTTAAGTACTACGCATATTTTCATTTCTTTTGTTAACGTGCTTTTTCTTTATTTGGCCATAAGTTAGACAAACCATGTTCGTGCAAAGTTCACGATAATAAAAGTGTACGCGTATTTGTAAACTTTGATATCGACATTATGATTATGATGCATTGCCCGAGCACCTAGTGAAGATAATTGTTGATGTTTCTTGCCATAAAGAATTAGTTTTATTTTTCTCTTTATAGTTTCAAAAGTTAATGACAATGAAGGTTACGCATTTTTAAGACACTTTCAAATTAGCACCTACATAAGTGTGATTTTTGCGTCTATTTGGGCTCAAAATAATGTTTACAATTATTTGTATTAAAACTTAAGAAAATTCTAAAGAATACTTACATAGCTAATACATTATTTAATCTTAAAAACAATTTTTCGAAATTTTTTAGAATGTATGCAAAATACAAAATATTTTTCACTAAATACCTTTGACTAATTAAATTTTTTTTAACAAGTTGAGTGTAAAGATTGTATGTATAAAGAGACTATGAATATTAATACATTTTATGAATATTAGTGCTGAACAAAGATGACTTACGAGTCATTATTTTGTCATTAATTGTGAATTTCTATTGAGGTTTTAATTAGATTCAATTTCTTTACAATGTTTATCAAATTGCATGTGCTGCTTGGAGTAGCTAATTGTTTAATTGAGTGTTCTTAGTTATAACATCAATTAAATGATCATCGACAGTGATTCAATAATCTATTATTAATTAAACGAGTTATTAATGATTGCATTTATTTTCTGTCTATTCAGGCGAGAAGGAGATTTTACATAATGTCTGTGGAAAGTTTCCGGGCAGCCAGCTGATTGCCATTATGGGTCCATCTGGAGCTGGTAAATCCACGTTACTTGATGCTTTGTCGGGCTTTAAGACCACTGGAGTGATGGGTTCCATACTGCTCAATGGACGACGACGAGATTTGCGTAAGTAATTAAAATGAAATTTAAGGGAATTCCCCCTGATTGAAATTATACTCTTTTGCCTTTATAGCCTCGTTCCGTCGCCTTTCCTGCTATATCACACAGGATGATCGACTGCAGCCTCTGCTGACCGTTAGCGAGAATATGCATATTGCCGCCGACCTCAAATTGGGTGAGAATATTAGCTACGAGGAGAAGGAGAGCAGGGTGAGTTCACTTGGAGCATAAGTTAAGTTATAATCTTATGTTGACATTTTTTCATAGATTGAAGATATTCTATTGCTGCTGGGTCTTTACGATCACGATCAGACGCTGACAATGCGTCTGTCCGGAGGTCAGAAGAAGAGGCTTTCCATTGCCTTGGAATTGATTAATAATCCCACTGTGATGTTCTTGGACGAGCCAACGACGTAAGCAACTATCTAGCTTCTATTTTCCTTGAGTGCGTTTTTAATACTCTTTTCTTTCATTACAGCGGCTTGGACAGCAGTTCCTGCACCAAAGTCCTGGAGTTGCTTAAGAGACTGACCTCCCAGGGTCGCACCATCATTTGCACCATCCATCAACCCACTGCCAAATTGTTCCAGATATTCGATCAGGTCTATGTCTTGTCCGCCGGCAACTGCCTCTATCAAGGCGGCACTCAGAAGCTGGTTCCGTTCCTGCAATCGGTGGATCTGCCCTGTCCCATGTACCACAATCCGGCTGATTACAGTGAGTAATTGCTCTAAGTTTATCCCAGAAAGTTAAGTAATTGACATTCAATTTATAGTTATTGAGCTGGCCTGTGGCGAGTACGGATTCGATAAGATCGATACGCTCAAGAGCGCCAACGAGAATGGCAGCTGTCTGACGTGGTTCAACAATCCGGGATCAGTGCTCCGTGCGGAGGCCCTCATGAGAAAGCATCCCATACCCAGGCGCACCAAGAACGTTTCCTTGGAAAACACCAGCTTCACCAACCAATGCTCCGTCCTGCTGCGACGTGGCTACATCAAGGCTCGTCGGGATACGACCATGACACACATGCGGATCATCGTCAACATAGCGGTGGCGGTGCTCTATGGAGCTATGTACGATCATGCCGGACGGGAGGGATCAAGGGTTCTCGATAATTATAATCTACTTTTTGCCATATTGATGCATCATTCCATGACCACCATGATGTTGACAGTGCTAACATGTAAGTATAAAATAAATGAAACTTTTGCCGTTATTATCAATTGATTATATTTTTAAGTATAAAAATTCTATGTGATAAACGAATTGGAAGTGAGTTGAGTTTTTTACTGATGTAAATCAGCGGTGGGCACACTCGACTTTGAGAGACTCTGTACTTATTGTATAAAAATTCAAATTTTTAACAGATTTCAAGCTACGTAAATTTTGGTTTAACAAACTTTATAGACCCGTTGTAATTCTTAAATGCAGGATCTAAATATTAATTTTTTAAATACTCTTTGATTCTCTTGGTTGCCCCTAGTGCAACTACAAATGCTTTTAAAACTTTAAAGACCATGCTTATGAATATCTTTTCTCATTCCAGTCCCCATTGAGATGACGATATTGATCAAGGAACACTTCAATCGCTGGTACTCCCTTAAGGCCTTTTACTTTGCCATGACGCTTGTAGACTTGCCCTTAACGGTAAGAGAGTACTTAGTTTGCTTTTCAGTAACTCCATTAATATCCTTTCTTTGCTTTACAGATTCTAACTAGTTTTGTGTTTTCGGTTATAATATATTTATGGAGTTATCAGCCGATGGAATGGGTGCGCTTCTGGATGTTCTTTTCCATCAGTTTGCTAGTTGTATTTGTGGGACAAAGTTTTGGTCTAATAATTGGCGCCTGGTTCAATGTGGTCAATGGCACATTCCTGGCGCCCGTGCTCACGATTCCCATGATGATGTTCGCTGGCTTCGGTGTCACGCTGCGGGATCTGCCGAGCTATTTGAAATGGGGCAGTCACATATCCCATTTACGATATGGTCTGGAGGGCTTTATAGCTGCCATTTATGGGCTTGATCGTGGCACTCTGGAATGCAACGAGGCGCCCTATTGCCATTACAGGTAATGCAGTTGTATTCCTAAAGTCGATGAGTTGATTTATTAAGTTTCCATTACGTTGCAGATATCCAAGGAAATTTCTGGAGGAGATTACCATGTCGGGCGATCAGTTCTGGAAGGATATCATTGCATTGTGTGCAATGACCTTCCTATTCCGACTGGGCGCCTATATTGTGCTCAAGGCTAAGATTAAGTCGGTCAGATGAGCGCCGACCTCCCGAACGACAACAGCTTGCCCTCTGTATTATGTATAGATTGTTGAACATTTAATTTAGTGTTATTTTTATTAAATTAATTACATTACAAACTTGTTAATTAAAGCTACGGGACGTAGATTCTATATGTACATATATCACACGTTTTAATTTTTCAAGCCGTGCACTTCTTGCGGCGTCTCCTCGTTCCCAGCTTCAGTTGCTTGCTCCAAAAGTTGCTGCAGCGCCTGCGCATTGGTTGCCATCGCTCCAGAGTGCAGCTGGAAAAGTTGAAGTTTTTAAAACAAAAATTATATTATAAAAATAATTTGCTGATATTTTTCAGGGAGCGCAAGAATAATATATTGTAAAAAAAATAATAACTTATAGTTGAATTTTATTTTAAATATTTTTGTTTCATTAAAAAAGTAAATAATATTGGTTCGTTTGATCAGAATAAAAAATCGGAAATAATTTTATGATAAATAATTTTAATTAAAAAATTATAGCTGTTTTATTTTTTTTATTTTAAAAATTCAAAATCAAAGTTATTTCTCTTAATAATTTTGAATTTTTATGATAAAAACTCGTATTTGCGAATGAGATTAGATCTTGCATTACTCACCAGCACCACGCGATGTCCCTGCGATTCCAAAAGTCGTCGCTTGAGTCGTATTAGAGATGTCGCTGCTTGACTGAACTTCAGTGTCTGCTCTGGCGTCAATAGCTCCACGAAATAAACGGTTGCCTGCTCCCCAAGCGTCTGGACTCGCAGACTGGGCAAATTGATGCCCACTATGGGACACACCAGGTCAACGCCCTCCACCTCGACATCCTTTCCCAGCTGATTAGCATATGTCGTTAGATCCTCCCGTTGTTTTAGCAAATAGCCAGGTGCACGTGCGAACTCCTTGAAGATTTGCTCCTTTCTCATGTCCGTCCATTCGGGATGCTCGATGGCAACAGCGGAGCGTAGAACAATCAGGCGACTGTCCACTTTGGGCTGGGCACGCTGACGCTGGCGTTGATTGGCCTTAAGCTCTTCGGCAGCGTCGAAGAGCTGCTTGGAATGGTGGTCCAGGATGCAGAGAGACAGACATGTGTCCACCAACTGGTCGGGGAAGCGATTATAGTCGCCATTGTCCAGTTTCCGCAGTGCAATCAGCTCCAGCTGCTTACGCTGAGCGGCACTCAAGGTGCAATTAAGTTGTGCACAGCACCAGAGGAATGTGGTCAAGTCCTTGGCACGTAACTCGCTGGGCTTCAATTGCATCAATCGTTCGACAATCGCCTGCACTGTTTCCGGATGATCCCACCTCATCTCCGAAAAGTAGGCAAAGATATGAGCCAATCCCCGTGGCTGCAGCAGCGCAAGCTGCTCGGGATTGAGGCAAATGTCCTGCAGATACTGGCAGATGCGCTCATCCTGCACGCGCTGCAAACGCAAGGCTTTGACATAGCAAACAAGCAGTGCATCCGCGGAGCTGTCGTTGGCCAGCTTCAGATTCAAAGTGGCAGCCACGAGTGCAGCCTCATAAGCCTCACGGACAGCGCCCGAGACCAATGTGGATGTCTTATAGGAGGCATTGGAAACGACGGCCAAGTCCAACGGACTGAGGCTGGCCAAATGATCAGCTAGTTGGGTGGCGAGGAACGGCTCCAGATCGTTTTGTTGGTACTGCTTCTGCAGGCCGAGGTAGAAACAGACTTGCAGGAAACGCTGCTTGCTGCTGGTGGACTCCCCCGCCAGACGCCGCATCGCTGCATGATAGAAATCCGTCCTTTTCAGCCAGTTGGGCATGAGGAACAGAAATGCGTACAGTGTTTCCAGCACAGTTGATGTGTCCATCTGATTCAATTGTGCCGCCGCATGTGCATCCAGAGCATTCAAGGCAGCGGCATACATGGGAACCGCTGCATTGGAGCGATAGCTGGAGGCGTGGATAATCAGGGACGGCAGTTGATCCGCTTGCGTCTTTTGCACCGTTCGCCGAAAGTAGCGTTCGTCCGTTATGGGAAAATAGTCGGAGTAGCGTATCTTGGATGGCGGCAGCACGTGCTCCTCGCACTTGTACCGCTCCACGGCGATGTGCTTGGCGAACTGGGCGAGCAGCGTGCCGGTGTCCTCCGGTATTTCTTGGTACACATCCCGCGCTGTGATTGAGGCGTAGCTCCGTACCAGGCTTGGACTGGAGGCGTTTGTGATGGAGGCGCTCGCCAAGCGGCGCAGTAAGGCGTACATTTCTTTCACGGTTCTTTATTTCTTTTTATATAATTCACATCCACCTGACAACGTGCGCGGCTCGACCAATGTAATTTAACAAGCCAGTGCTGGTAAACGCGAAACTGTTGGCTCTTATAAATAATAATAGTGGGATTCCGGTAAACGTTTTTGATTTGCTTTTGATTTGATTTTGATTTTGATTTTTCAGTCAGCTGTTCACAGCTGCTCCATACAAAATTTTCAGTGTGCCCAGAGCAAATCAGGGAAATGTGGTCTTACTAATTGATTTAAAAAAACCAGCTCTGAGATTGATTATTTTTGCATTTTGATTTTCTTTCAACTCAAAACTGTGTCAGCTGTGTGGCATATGGTGTTTGTTTACATTCTGCTGTCATATCAATATGGAGAACGTTAGTCTAATGCATTTAAAGTATTTATAATTATATAAATATAAAATGTTTGTTTAAATCTGCGAGTATTCAATAAAAACATAATCGAAAAGCAAACTTTCGTTTAAAACGCGTATAAATTTCCTTTTCTGGCTTTCTTTCGGCATTTTGTATACTTTTTAGTTGTCAATTAGCTGTTCGCCCAGGCTGTCAGCTGTTCAAGAAATCAAAAAATAATCACTGTGCAAAAAGGGTCGTTCCGTCAAATAGTTTTGATTTGGTTAAAAATAATCAAAAGCAAATCAAAAACGTTTACCGGAATCCCACTAATAGTATGCTGCTCACGGACAACTTTGTCTTTTAATAAATTAGTTAATTTTAGTGCATAGTATTCCTTTAATTATCTAATTTATTGATTTCTTTTAAATACTTAATTTCGTTAATTATACAATTTTGTTCTGAAAGATATTATAAATTACGTTTGCATTATAATAACAGATAGTATTTCGGCACTTTATTACACTGCTGCTGTTAAGCTAACATCAATGTTAACAGTGATATCAATTATTTACAGGCAACATGGGCAAGAGGGCAGCAGGTTTTGTTCTTTTCCGTCGCCTTTGCGGACAAATTGAATATTTGTTGCTAAAAGCTTCTTATGGCGACTTTCACTGGAGCGCACCGAAGGGCCATGTGGATCCCGGCGAAGATGATTTCACCACTGCTCTGCGAGAAACAAAGGAGGAAGCCGGGTAAGTGTAAAAAAATCAATCGGTTGCACGTTGATAACAAATCATCTTACGCAGCTATGACGAAAAGGATCTAATTATCTATCGCGACAAGCAAGTGACGCTGAATTACGAAGTCAAAGGAAAACCTAAGATTGTTATCTACTGGCTAGCGGAGCTTCGGAATCCAAACCAACCGGTGATTCTGTCTGAGGAGCACACAGACCTTAAATGGTTGGCCAAGGATGCGGCAAAGGATTTAGCGGGATTTAAGGACTACAAAGACATGATCGATAAGTTCGATGCAATGATACTCGATACGGATAAATAAAGCATACAAATTATCGTTATATCGAATATTTCCGCTATCGATGGTGATCCGCTGGACTTTTGCTAGAGATGTTAAATTTTGTAATAAATTTTAAAATAAATAATGCACCCTGCTGTGAATCATAATTCATATTATTACATTTGTTCGAAGCAGAACTTCTTACTTTTCTGAAATTTGTCTATTGAATTTGTATTTACTTTGTCACTGTTCTTAATTGCTATTTTGTCTCAATTTCGAACCAATTATTGCAGCACCTGTGCGTATGCAACAAAATTGTTAATAATGCATTATGCATATGAAATGTTATTGTAATGTTATACTCATTTTGGCACACAGATGATCTGTAAAATGCATGAAAAATATACATCGTAAAACAGCCGGCAATAAACAAAGTCAACAAAATTAATTCGATCGTGTTTCAACTTTAAAATACGAAAAATAGGGACATATCGTTGTTCCCTCAAAACAACATTATTAATTAACTTTTTAAATTCAATTTAAATGACGCGCCATGCATTTATTGTTTAGTATTTTTTGTGCGATATTTAGTGTTTGCAAGCGACGTGAAGAAATACTGTATATTAACGTTATGCAGCACTGTTTTTAAGGCATCTGTAGATTGATTTTGTTTTTGTGAAAACTAAGCAATAAATTTTGAGAAAAAAACGTTCAACTTGTATTATTCTTTTGTATAAAATGGGTTCACGTTCTCGCAGTCCCTCGGTGAAGCGTCGTCATCACAAAAGCAAGCACAAGAAACGCAGCAAGAGTAAGTCACACAACCGAGACAGGGAACGTGAAAGGGAACGGGAACGGGAACGGGACCACGAGCACGAGCGTGAGCGTGAGCGTGAGCGCAGCAGTTGCACACGCAGCAGTCGCACGGATAGAGACAAGTCAACAGAGATTAACCAGCACGGTCGGCGGGAGCGCGACAGGCATCGGAACAACGACAACAGGCACGCGCACATACACTCCCACACAGAGCGCGATTATCACCGGCACTCGCATTCAAAGTCCCGCAAACGCTCCAGCTCATCGAGCAGTGACAGTCAACAGTACTCGGACCATGAGACACAGCGGAGCCGACACAAGCGCAGCCGTTTCAAGAAACTGGATGAGGTATGTTGACGCAATGAACATATATTTGCTACTGGTCTAAGTATGTTCCATTCTCTTGGCAGCAAAATCTACTGCAGGTGGAGCGACTGGCTGAAATGGAACGGCAGCGCCGCCAAAAGGAAGCTGAGCAGAAAACCATTGAGGAGCAAGCAGCGAAGCGCATTGAAATGCTTGTCAAGAAACGAGTCGAGGAGGAGCTCGAGAAGCGACGCGACGAAATCGAACAGGAGGTGAACAGACGCGTCGAGACTGCCAAAGCGGAAATGGAACGTGATATGATGCTGGAGCTGGAGAAGCGGCGCGAGCAGATACGCGAAGAAGAGCGCCGTCGCGAGGTAGGTGCTCGTATTCAGATTTCGCTGGACGACTGCTGCTACCACAATACCAATAACTACCACACGCACAAACAAACTAAACAGCCCTCGACCTCAACCGAAACACACACGTACAAAACCAAAGCAATACCAAAACCAAAACCAACAGCAGTTGCAAACAGTCGTCTTGAAAATACATGTTACCCGAAATTGTGTAGCGGCGTTACCAATTTTTCAACTTCACCAGCTAAATGGCTCAGTGTGCCCATGTCTGTGTATGGGTGTGTGCGGGTGTATGTGTGAGTGTGTGTGTAATAACATTACTAACCCTCATTCAATCATGTCAGTCACGTTCTTGATAAACAAATCCTGTAAAGTATAGAGCTTTTAAATTGTTAATGGATATTTTAAAAGAATCCCTTAAGTTAATTTCATTTTAAATAACGCATCTTGACGTATCTGGCTATTTTTAAGGGGAATGAGGCTGAAACATAAACGGGTCTGTTCCAAATTCCGAAAACGAGTCAAATTGCCAGAAAATGAGTTGATTGCTGTTCCGAATTCCGAAAATCGACAATAATTGTCGTTTTCAAAACGAGTGCCTTAGAGTCACCGGATTTAAGAGTAAATGTCATTAAAAGCTTTAAAATTAATACCTAAAACTATAAACTAAAAATTATAATAATGTTGAACAATTTTAGAATCGTTTAACATCACTACTTCATCTTGAAACAGTTGAAGTATATTTTAAAAGAATTTTTTTATTATCATCTACAAAATATTGCATAAAATACAAAACCGAGCTGTTTTAAATTCCTCTTTAATTTTTGTTAAAACAAAGTTTTGGTCTAATTTAGCTTCCATCTGCTATATTCAACCTGAATTATTTAAAACTATTTTCCGAAACGTTTTTGAAAGCGAGCTTAAAAAGTAAATACGAATTCATTTCGATCGGAATTGGGAACAGCAAAAAGTAAAACGTTCGTTTTCGTTTCGTTTTTACTTTTTGAAAACGTTTGGAATTCGGAACAGGCCTGAATATCTAAAACTCAAAACTGCTCAATTAAAAATATATC
>JBAMBJ010001962.1:0-140378 GCA_037043495.1 Drosophila recens
GATTTTTATACCCTGTGCCCATTGAAAATGGTCAAAAGGGTATATTAGATTTGTGTAATGTATGTAACAGGCAGAAGGAAGCATCTCCGACCCCATAAAGTATATATATTCTTGATCAGCATCAACAGCCGAGTCGATTGAGCCATGTCCGTCTGTCTGTCCGTCCGTCCGTCTGTCCGTCTGTCCGTCTGTTTGAACGCGTCGATCTCAGAGACTATTATAGCTAGAGACTTCAAATTTAGTATGTAGGTTGCTGGATACCGGACGCAGATCAAGTTTGTTTTTAAATTTGGATCGGACTACTATATCATATAGCTGCCATAGGAACGATCAGACGAAAATCAAGGCTTAGTATGAAAAACTTTTTTGTTGTTTGAGATATCTTAACCAAACTGACAGAATATGCATATGGGATGGCTTTATACATTCTGACCAAATTTGCTTGAAATCGGATCACTATATCATATAGCTGCCATAGGAACGATGAGTCGAAAATCAAGTCTAAGTATGAAAAAAACTTTTTTGTTGTTTGAGATATCTTAACCAAACTGACAGAATATGCATATGGGATGGCTTTATACATTCTGACCAAATTTGCTTGAAATCGGATTACTATATCATATAGCTGCCATAGGAACGATCAGACGAAAATCAAGGCTTAGTATGAAAAACTTTTTTGTTGTTTGAGATATCTTAACCAAACTGACAGAATATGCATATGGGATGGCTTTATACATTCTGACCAAATTTGCTTGAAATCGGATTACTATATCATATAGCTGCCATAGGAACGATCAGACGAAAATCAAGGCTTAGTATGAAAAACTTTTTTGTTGTTTGAGATATCTTAACCAAACTGACAGAATATGCATATGGGATGGCTTTATACATTCTGACCAAATTTGCTTGAAATCGGATTACTATATCATATAGCTGCCATAGGAACGATCAGACGAAAATCAAGGCTTAGTATGAAAAACTTTTTTGTTGTTTGAGATATCTTAACCAAACTTACAGAATATGCATATGGGATGGCTTTATACATTCTGACCAAATTTGCTTGAAATCGGATCACTATATCATATAGCTGCCATAGGAACGATGAGTCGAAAATCAAGTCTAAGTATGAAAAGCTTTTTTGTTGTTTGAGATATCTTAACCAAACTGACAGAATATGCATATGGGATGGCTTTATACATTCTGACCAAATTTGCTTGAAATCGGATTACTATATCATATAGCTGCCATAGGAACGATCAGACGAAAATCAAGGCTTAGTATGAAAAACTTTTTTGTTGTTTGAGATATCTTAACCAAACTTACAGAATATGCATATGGGATGGTTCCAAACATTTTGACTAGATTTGGTTAAAATTGGACTACTATATGATATGTATTTATTTATGTTTTATATGCTTATATACATATTACTAATTCTATTATAACCAATATTTTATTTTGTGGAAACTGGCACAGGGTATCTTACAGTCGAGCAAACTCGACTGTAGCCGCACCTCCTCGTTTTTATTATTTCTAATTATTTGAGTTTTTTTTTTAGGTTATTTTTGACTATTTGGTGAAAATTAAATTATTTTGATCACTTCAGTTTATAACAAAAATGTTTCTTCTTTCTTTAATAATTATTTTTGAATTTTGAAGAGAGCAATAATATAATTACTAACATCTTCGGCGTCAGTTGAACGACTATTTTCGTTTGCCGGTATTATAAATAGCCCTAGACGGAAATCATTGTCTGACCTTTAGTTTGAAAAATTAGTTCTAATGTTAGCAAATTAAAAAAATAGTTTTTAAATATTTATAAGAAACTTATGTTTAGTTAAAAAATAAAGAAAAAACATTTTTGCAATAAACTGTATTGTTCAAAATAATTTGATTTTCAATAAATAGTCGAAAATAATCTAAAAAAATTAAAAATAATCAGAAATAATAAAAAAAAATATTCTAAAATATTCCGACTACTTAAAAAGTTTATTTTTGATTATTTCTGATTATTTTTGATTAATTGTAATAATTTTAGATTTCTGATTTTTTGTAATCGTAATCATAATATAATCACAAATTTTTCAACAGTGAACTACGATTATTTCCAAAAATAATTAAATTGATTAGCGATTCTAATCGAAATTTAACAGGTATGGTTTAAACGTGTTAGAAATTGGGCGACTTACTGGAGCCAGTGTTTGACCCGCGTGCTCGTCTCCAGCGCGGAGCAGAAAGCGTCTGGCCTCGTTGACCAGTTCGCTACCGCGGCGTGTGCCCTCCTCCACGATGACCATGTAACTCTCACATTTGCGCCACAAACTGAGCAGAATCTCCTCGCGCTGCTGCCTGTCGGCCATTTCAAAGAGCGTGTGCGATATGACAACCAAATCATATTTGGTATCAAGAGCGGGTAAGAATTGCCTGTAGAAAACGTTGCGCAGCTCAACTTGTTTATTCTCCTGTCCCTGCTGCAATATCAGCTCTGACAGTTCGTTCATCTCCCGTGACCTGTCCACATTGTAATACTCAAAGATGCTGTCGCGCCAGAGCTCACTGGCCACCCACATCCCAGTGCCGATGCCAGAGCCAAAGTCAATGTAGCTGCTGGGCCTAAACTGCTCATCGCGCAGCTGGAGCTCTGTGAGCACACGCTTCATTACCGCATACTCCTGGGCCGCTCTGCCAATGGCATATACGATAGCCTCGTAGGCGCCGTATTCGATGCGTTTCCAGGCGTACGTCCGTTGATCCAGACGCTTGTTGATCGCCAGCTCTCGTTTGCGTTGCCAACGCGCCGCCTCCTCGGCGCTGAGCGTGGCCAAGCGGTCCAGTGACATCTTGGCATTGATCTCCTCGATAATCAGTCGCTTCTTGTTCTCAACTTCCAATGGTGTCGGCGGCGGATGCCGGGAATTTATATAACGATTGAGCAATTCACTGTCGCGCAGCACTTTTCTGACTGGATGATCGCCCACAATCCGCTTCAGCGTATCGCTCAGCTGCTTGGGCAGCTCGATGTGATTGGGCCTGATCACACCCGGATGTTTTCGCGGCTTTAAAACGGCCTGTTCCAGGTCTGCCAGCACAGCCGGCTCAACGGCAGCGCTGATTTTGCAGGTGAATCGCTGCAACAGGTGTGTGCTGGCCAGAAACAAGCGTGGGGCAAGCATGATGTGCCCAGCCGTGTCCAGCTTGAAGAGCGATGCCATTTCTTATGGAACTAATTCAACTACACAGTAAATAACAACAATACGCAATCCATGTGCCGCCCGTTGCAACGAATTGTCTGTTTTGGTTGAGCAACACTTTTTTCGTTTTACAGCACTGCATTCTTAAGCTTAGTACGCGGAGCACGAGCAAAAATGAGCTGCATATTAGCTGGAATTTCGGTATTTCAATCGGCTATTTATACTGCTTAAAGTACAGATGTATTAGAGCTGTAAATGATACACAAATAACATAGTGTAATATAAATTTTATTTTGTAATATCAAATAGAATAGCCATTTTATTTGCATTGCAATATGCTGAACAGCGTACTATGCCTGCATGTGTCGCCGGCTCGTTGTGACTGGCAAAAAACACTTCAAAAATATAAACAAAAAATGTTGAGCAGATAAATTATGGACGAGTACGAAGCGCAGGTAAGAATGTGTTTAAATACAATACTGTTTAAATTGCTAAGCCTGTTGTAATTTCCAGTTGCTGGTGGTAAAACAGGCTCTGCAAGTAACCACAGACGAGGAGCAACGCAAGGAATTAACAGCGTTACAAACAAATTTGGAGGAGCTCCTGGCGCTGACTAAAAGCAGTGAAATCGATGCTGCCAGTGAAACAAACACTACGCAGACTGTAGACAACCTTGACAATGAGCTAAAGCGCTTTCAGAGTGAGCTAAATGACCTGGAACAAGAGCCGGTAGATTCGAGGGTTGAGCAGCAGCAATTGGAGGAATTGCGGGCCAAATATAATGCCATGTTGGGCGAAAAGTGCTCGGCACCCCACGAGCACAGCTGGGGCGCCTTGAGCTACCACAATGCGCTCATCTGTGGAGTGGACGATGAGGTGATTGTCGATGGCAATGGAGTGCTCGATGTTCGGTTACGTGTCCTATACACAAATCCCACGCATCGCGAGATGTTGCCTTGTAATTATTACCTGGAAGGCGAATGCCGATTCGATGCGATTCGTTGTCGCTACTCCCATGGCGCTCTGGTGCCTGGAGCTGCCATTAAAGCATACAATGAACCCGACTTTCACAGACTGGCACGCAATTGTCCGGTGCTGGCCAAGCTGCAGGATCGCTTGTGGCATCGCGGTCGTGTGCTGTGCGCTAATTTCGTGGAGCAACAGTGTCGGGTTCGATTGGATGGTCTGGAGCACAAGGAACGCGAGCGGGACTTTCCCTTTGAGGAGCTGTTTCCGTTGATCACGGAGCAGGATGACGAGTTGACCAGCGACAGCAGCGACTCAAATGATTCAATCGAGAGTGATGCTGAGAATGATTCCGAAATGGATGATCTGGAGGCAGCGCGACAATCGCGTATGGTGGAGCTAAGCTTGTTTACATTCAAACCGACGGAGAAGCTGGGAGCTTGGGAACAGTATACGCGCGTAAGTTGCCAGAAATCGATGAATATGCTTTCCAGTAACTCTTAATCCGTTTAAATGCAGGGCATAGGTTCAAAGCTGATGGCCAACATGGGCTACATACACGGCACAGGACTTGGATCAGATGGTCGTGGCATTGTGACGCCGGTTAGCGCACAGATATTGCCACAGGGCCGATCCCTGGACGCCTGCATGGAGCTGCGCGAGGCAGCCAACGGCGACAAGGATTACTTCAGTGTCGAGCGCAAGCTGAAGCGTGCGCAGCGTCGCCAGCAGGCAGCAAGTGAAAAGGCCTACGAACGCGAGTCCAAACGCACCGATGTCTTTGCCTTTCTCAATGGCAGCGTTCTGGGCACGGGCAGCCAGCAACGGACAGCCGACAACTCGGCCAAGAGGACAAAGACCAACGATCTGCAACAGCATTCCAACAAGACGCTGAATGTGGAGACGGTGCGCATTGCCGACGACATACGTCGCAAGCAGCGGGACATTGCCAAGGTGCAGCAATCCCTGGCCCGCAATGTCAGCGATGTCCAGCTGCAGAAACGACTGCGAGTGCAGCTGCAAGCCCAGCAACAGGAGCTGACCACGCTGCAGGCGCAGGAGAGCAGTCTCAACAGGGAACAACAGAAGCGTAAAAGCACAAATAAAATGTTCGAGTTCTGAATAATTGTTGTCTTAAATTAATTTTATTAAATGTGAACCTCATGCGAACTAAAAATGGATGACTGCAGTTTCCTACAAGTTTCCTACTTTTGTGTTTCTCATTTTTAATCCTAGTTTAATTTGTAAAAAATCGTTTATCATTAAACTTACTAAAGCCCCATTCAGACGAGCACTTTTTAACCGACACTTTTTGTCACATTTTGTCAAAAAGCTGCCCGTGTCGCGTAACCATACAAAATTTCACCGATGGTGAGCGACACGGACGGTTTTTTGACAAAAAGTGTCGGTGAAAAAGTGCTCGTCTGAATGGGGCTTAAATGCCAGACTGTAATCCTCTAAATCAGCGGTGGGCACGCATGGGCTCCGGGAGCTAGCGGCTGTTCCCCATTTGATTTCTGCCTAAGACTCGCGAGCAAATAGATAGACTCATAATAGGGTTGTTCTTGTTGTTGTTGTAGTGCTCCCCAATTCAGATTTCGTGCCCACCGCTGCTCTAAATGCTGCCAAAGGCGCCCGCCGTTAGCACAGCGCTCATATACTGCTCCAACAGGGCCTGGGCCAGATGCGAGCCGTTCTCCACGGCCAATGCATACGCCGTGTCTCCGTTCTCATTGCTGGCACTAAAGTCCAGATCTCTGGACAGCAATTCATTGCATGTGTGTGGATGATTCCCCGCTGCCGCATACATCAATGCAGTGTTGCCCACAATGTCCATGTGCGTGCCACTGGCACCGCGATCCAACAGGAAACGCACTATTTCATTGTGTCCACCAGCAGCTGCCAGCAACAGTGGAGTCACCAAGTCCGGCGCCAGACCATTAACATTTGCACCCGCAGCCACAAGTAATTGCGCTGAGACCATTTGCCCGTAGGACGCCGCCCAGTGCAGCGGTGTAAATCCGTGCGAATCCTTGAAGTCAATGTGCGGCTGCCGCAGCAGTTCAGCCTTCACTTGTTCCTCCGTGATTTCACCTTGACCAGCGCGCTCGTGAAAGGACAGCGAAACCTCCACGGGACAGAATGTGGCCTCCGTATTGCCGCGCTGTAGATTCGTCAGAACCGTGGATTGAGGGCGATATGGCAGGAAAGCGCTCTTCCGCTTCGTGGAACTGGCGTCCAGCAATAAACTTGAGCCATGTAGCGTGGAAGATGAAGGCGCATGCACATGGGAAGATCTCGAGGGCTCGTCATCTTCGGAGTTTGTGCTGCTTTGCAGCTTATTTGCCGGCGCAACCATTTGTGACTCTATTTTCACCTCAAGTCAATCACCTCTTTAAGTAAGTCAGGTGAATTGTTCATTAAATAAACACTTTTTGTTAGAAAAACAAGATTCTGTATTATTTAGTTTTGGGAATATTTATTTCCCAAGTCCCGCTCAGCTGTTGGTATTTTTTGTGTTTGTTTGATCAGCTGTTGATTCAGCTGATCGAACAGTTGGTATATTTATCACTTTTGCATTTAAAAAGTACACATAAATATGAAATAAATATACAATATTATAAACGATAATTTCAATAATTACAAAGTTTTATTAAATTATTTAAAACAAAATTGGCGCTAATAAATATTTCAACATTTCAGGTACTTTTTTTCAGGGATGCACTTCAATTCTGAAATTGCCCATTGTT
This sequence comes from Drosophila recens, assembly GCA_037043495.1. Lineage (NCBI taxonomy): Eukaryota > Metazoa > Arthropoda > Insecta > Diptera > Drosophilidae > Drosophila > Drosophila recens. Next base: position 6,908 of record JBAMBJ010001962.1, read on the forward strand.
TGTGCATCGATAACAAAATTGCCCATTGTTTGTGTATCGATAACAGAATTGCCCAATTTCTGCTGTTTGCTTTTTGTTTGTTTTGTATTTTTTTTCATCAAATATTTTTTGATTAGCAATTTATATTATGTAAATATATTTAACTGATTCATTAGCACCTTTTCAGCGTGTGTGTGTGTGTGTATGTGCTTGTTTCATAACAGGTTTTTATTGTGGCGTAGTTAGACAAAAATTCCACCCTGCACCTGTTGTGCTGCTTTCAGTGCAAGCCTGCGTTTTGGGCTTTTTTTTTTTGCCCCCTTTAACATTGAGGAAATTTTTTGCAATTCAATTGCGTCGAATTTTGGACCCACAAACACCACAACAGAGAAACACAAGTGGAAAATGGGCAACAATGCGAGTACCAAGGCCGATGCCGATGGCAGCGAACCACCGCTGGATGGTGGGAAACATAAACAACAACATCATCATCACAAATCCAACGCACAACAGCAGCAACAACAACAGCAATCATCAAACAGCAGCAACAACAACGGCAGCGATGGTGTTGTTGTTGGTGTCGGTAACAGCGGCAGCAATAACAGTCTCAAGGTGCAGCAGTCACAAACGCAAACAATGACCAGATCAGCGTCGGGCGCTGATGTGACGGAAAAATACTTGACGCAATTGGTGCCCGTGGACAGGCTGGCCGAAATATTGAAGGAACAGACGAGTGCCAAGTACGGCATCAATGGCATTGTGTCGAATGTTTTTGTGGTGAGCAAAGCCCATTAATTACCTGATAACACACTTTTATAACAGCCTTACAAATTTACTTTCTATGATTACAGTCACAAGTGTTTCCACAGTACAGTGATTTGGGCAACCGTCTGTTCCAATTGATGCACGCGAACTCGAAGGCAACCACAAAGCATTTGGGAACTGTGGCATTTCGACAACAATGCGAACGCTTTTTGGGCATCATGGACGATGCCAAGGTTCTGGAGAGCTACATCAAGATGTACGCCCAGGACGATAATCCCGATTTTATCGATAAGGAAGGCGTCACAAGACTCCTGCACATTTGCTATACGATTGCCATGCAGCACTCGGGGAACGCAGTGCTTTGTACAGCCATTAATCGCACATTTGGCTCGGTGACCAAGTCGATATTCTTTAGCCACGACAGCCTCAGTTTGGGCTTCGTTTGCCGTTGGTTTGAACAGAATCTAATACGCCTGGTGCTGCTCGTGCACAAGTATTGTGTTCATGTGCTGTCCACCGCGTATCGCGGACTGGAGCAGCAGTCCCAATCGTGCGGCATTGAGCTGCAAACTCCGGTACTGGAGCAACGAAATCCATTTGCATTAACGGATGCCACAGATCACAGTCTGGCTGTCAGTCAAATTGAGTCACTTATGCCACTCTCGCAGGCCTGGCTGCTGGCGGGCGCCTTGCCGCCGCTCTACTCGAAGCCCCAGACAGTTGCGCCGCCGAATAGCAGCAACAATGTCAGCGCCCAGACAGCTGTCCAAATCTTCAAGGAGAAGCTATCCATGATGCCATCGCACTGGACGCTGCTGTACGATTCCAATGAGCATGGTGTTGGTGCTAATCGTTTTTTGCATCATGTTCTTGGCTATCGCGGCCCGACGTTGGTGCTGCTCCACACCAAGGATGAGCAGACGTATTGCATTGCCGCGCCCGGTGAGTGGAAGGAGACGCATTTGTTTGTCGGCGGCGAGGGCAGCTGTGTCGTTCAGCTGTTGCCAAAGTGAGTAAAATAGTACAAATAATATAAGATCATTATTATACCAAATCAAGACAGAAACCAGTGCTGCCAACTTTTGTTTGGAAAAAAAGCTGTTTTTAACGGGAGGAACGATGCCAAAAAGTTGAAAAATTAATTTAAAAGCTAGTTTTTCATTTCATTAATTCCTGTATTTTTCCCCGAGAGGGGAAGAGTGAGCGCACAAAATCAGTTGCTCAGAAAGAAACTGAGAGGAGCTCCGGTTATTCATTAGATGTGAAAAATTTCATCAATTTGTACCTCATTCTCCTGATTTTCATAATCATATAATAATCCTGTTCCTATCATCCGTAGTAATTTATTGGCCAACCTTAGTCAGGTCTGCAAAAGTATTGTTGCCCCCAGAATTCAATCCAAACTTCAATCCAAACTTTTGTAGTGCTGTCATTATTTTATTACATTTACAAAAAAATCTGGAAAAAGAATTTCAACAAAAAAAAAGCCAGAACTCCGGCTGCCCGCTGTTTGCAAATTTTTCTAGCAAATGGACTTTAAAAAAGCCAGATTTGACGAGAAAAAGCGAATCTGACACCACCTACAGAAATTCCACTACACCCACAACTTTTAAGTTGAAACGATTTAGTTTTTAGTGGGGAACGGTTCCTTAGTTAGTTTAATTTACCTACTTGATCGCATTAAAATAGAATATATTTAACTTAAGTTAACCTCTTTAAGTTATTTATTATGCAGTAATTTTTATAATTTACAACTTTTATAATTTTTTTTTATATATATTTATTTAAATGTTTTTTTTTTAAATTTATTCTTTTAAGTATATAAATAGTCGGACTCTTAATCCTTAATCCTAATTCTGTTCCGTATCCTTTGCAGATTTGTGATACTGGAGAAGAAGCCCAACATTTTGTACCTTAATACCAGCATACGCGGCTATCCCAAGGGCCTGCGAGCTGGAGCTGATCCTCGCAAGCCCATCATAGCGGTCGATGAGCATTTCGAGAATGTGGACTGCAAGGGAATCGCAGCTGGTCTCATGTCCATTGAGGTAATAATAAAATTGTTTTAAACTCAGTATTAATAATATTGTATATTTGTTGCTATATATTTATATACGCAATAAGCCTTAGTCAACACAGTATATATTTATATTTATATGTATATATGTATATATGGTATAAAAATGCATAGAGATATCTATGTATGTATGTATATCGCATATACTTATTAACGGCAAAGTCGTCTTTCCAGTCTAAGCATTTAAAAACCAAACTTTTCGAGCCGCTGCTGTTAAGTCAATTTGAATCTTGTTAAAAGACTTAACAGTGTGGCGCAATAGTCTGTGTACAATAATATAAATTAAGTCTACGTTTCTCCGAACAAAACAAAAACAACAACAAAATGTTACCAACAACAACATAAACTGCTCTGCATTACAGGTTTGGGGATGCGGCGACAAATCATCACGCGAAGTGCAATTGGATATCAAGAAATGGCAAATAAGGGAAGCGGAACGTCAGCGCACAGTGAAATTAACAGCCGCCGATTGGATGGATCATCCGGATCGTTATCTGCTCGAGCTGGGCGGCAGGCAGAATTACAACAATTAATTGTTATAGTTCTTGTTTGTTATTATTATTACTGATGTCGATGCTGCGTGTATTTGATACGAAAGCAATTGGTGTGTCTTCAATTCAAGAGCGCGCCGAAAATTACGGGGAATATTTTTATTTTTTAAAAATTATATATGCTGGTTTGATTATGATTCATTTGTTCACGCGCAGCACAAGATGATTAAGCACTGGACTGAATTTGTTTGTATTTTCATGTTGATTAATTACTTTTTTTTCGTTTAACCGCAATTTGAAATTGATTTCGATTGATATTGTTTCGATGTAATGTTTTATAATGCCATTTTAATTGTACTTGATTATGTTTTTGCATGTACTTAAAAACAAAAAAACAGAAAAAATGTAACGTCCTTGTCGCCAGTTCTGTATTTTTTTTTTATATAATCTTGTGTCCTCTGCTTTTGCAATTTTAAGTGTCAGGTAATTTAGTTTTGGTTTTCCTTATTTTCTTCATATTTTCCTTCACTTTCTATTTGTTCTAATCTTTAAAATGCAAGTATTATAAAAGACATAAACAAATTTTAATATACAAATATACAACAATAATAAAAAATCAAATGTTGCAAAAACAAAACAAAAAAAACACGGTAAATCTTTTTATGACTGGACAATGATTTCGTGGAATCGTTTAACAAATTTAATGTGCCTTATCAGTAAGTGTAAGGAGCTCTCTTATATGGCTCGAACACATGCACACATGGCAATAATGAGTATAATCACAACTCATTTTATTTCTATTTTTTATCTAATGGCATGGGTTTGATAACAAGCGAATGTCTAATATTGTCTTGGTCTATTAAAAATTACTATTACGGAAATGTTGGGCTTATATTTTAGAGTTAAAAATTCCAAAAATGGAAGATCATTTAAAATAATTTAAAAAGATTAAACTGCAAGCTGACAGTTTTAAAAGTGTGAAATACTATTGTCATTATTCTTGGCCTAAATGATATGGTTTCCCTGAAGGAGAATAGAAAATGCAGCTATATTTGCATTATTTCATTGAAATTAATTTGAATGAAAATATTAAACTGTAAGCTAACAGTTTTTATAGTGTAAAATACTATTGTCAATATTCTTGGACAAAATGATATGGTTTCCCTGAAGGAGAAAAGAAAATGCAGCTATATTTGCATTATAGAAAATGATGATGATATAAAAATCCTTGATGAATCTCGTCAAAAGTTAAACAAATGATATAAAAGCGTTGTGCATAAATGAATTTGTTTTAAAAAAATCTGGTAAATAGCCAATGATGAAATCATAAAATGATAAAAAATAAATACATAATTTAAGAATTTTTCGCATAATTATATTATTGAGAATTACATTAGTTTTACAATACATATATATATAAATTTATAGATGTTTTCAATATAAGTTACGCCTTTTTCTGACCGGCAGTCACATAATTCACAATAGTTTGCTTTAAGGGTATGTATGTATCAAATTGTTCTACGAGTACCGAGCACGGATTATTTAATAACTACTAGCCTAATGAAAGTACCAAATAGCAAAATTTACTAGCACATATCTAACTGCATGCTGCATATTGGGTATATATATATGTATGTATAGGTGTAGAACTTCTAATTGCCTAATTGAATCTTTTGAAGTTGAATGCATAAAAACATCGCAGCCTAATCTATATAAATATAAAAAACGTTCGTTGCCCCCTTCGATTAGCGTACATACATATAATGAAGATTCTTTGGAATTATATGTATTTCGTGTAAAATATCAATATGTGTATATGCAGCTAGGATATATGTATGTATAATGTGTGTGTATATATATAGTAAATCAGTTAAACTAAGGCCACGCAATTTAAAAATCCCCAATTTGATTGGTTTGCCAAAAAACGAACAGTCGATAGTTAATGCGTTTGTAGGTGTGAGTATTTGCTTATTAACAAAAAGGAATTGATGCTCTGCTAATCGAATTGATATTGATAGAAGTAAGAAGGATAGAAATCATAGTATTGATTGGGTCTAGGTGATGTACTCTCTGTCGCGACGACGCCTCGTTGTGGAGGCAACAACTACAACTGGCATCTGTTCTACATTATCTGCATTTTCTATATCGTTGTCGTCAACGTCTTCCTCATTGTCTTCCTCATCGTCATCGTCGTCGTCATCGTCCTCGTCGTCATCGTTGTCCTCATCCCCGCCCGTTGAATTGGACCACTCGGATGCAGTTTGATTGCTGCACGTGGCGCTAAATTTCAAACTGCTCGACATGCCAAACGAAACGGACTGCGATGCACTCAGCGATGAGGCATTCAAATTTTGACTAACTTCAACATCGTCCCCATCCTCAAGCGCATCAATCTGGTGATGTTGTTGCTGCTGATAACGTTGTCATCTGCCCGCGCCCAGCAGCAGTGCATAATCATCGTTGGACTCGGGTATCGGAGCTGCCGCGGAGGCGCCGCCTGTACGCGTCTGCAGAAAATTGCTGACGCCTGGCTGGGGCGGACCACCAATGCCGACCACAAAGTGCTGTTGATCTCGTTCGCGGAGATGCGGATGTGTGTCGCGTTGACGCGTCGATTGTTTCAAATTGGAGCCCGGCAGGTGCAGTTGTTGTTGTTGGTAATTGTTGCTATTGCTATTATCAGCAGTCGACGCGGCGCCTGCTATGGGAAATCGAGATGGGGAATGAGTTTGGTGTTCAGTTAATGCATCCAGCTGCCCAACATTGACGGGCACAACTAAACGGCTCGTCGTCGCGCCATATGTCGCATTGCGGTTACCTGCTTGTGTCGATGGACTGGCCCCTGGCGACGGATCATCCTGCCGCTTGCCAATTAAGTACTCGGACTCGCTGCTCGAGCGGCGTGGACCGCGTGCCAGCGGCTGATATGTGCTGCGACCCTGAAAACGGCGACTAATTGAACTGCTAACCACGCCCAAATGCTCGGTGACATCCTCTTGCATGTCCGAGATGTCCATCATCGAGAGAAACGCTCGACACCAGCTGTGATTGGGATTATTCCAGTACTGCGGCGAATTAATGTGGAATGGATGATGCGGGAAGCTGTAAATGTGTGCCACGGCCGCAATAAACATCTCAATACAAATGATGAAGTTCTGAAATTAAAAGATTTAATTAGAGATCACAGTTACAAATTTATAATTGACTTGCCTGCAGCATGGATGCCAGATTGGCATCGCCCACATCTGAGCCAAAAATATCTTTAATTAAGCCATAATACACAAGTGCATTCAGCAGCACACCTTGGCTGTTTTTTAAAAAAAGAGAACTAATTAGATTATTATACATTATTTAAGAAACGTTTACTTACAAAAATGAGAAGAAAACCACAGCCTTAATGCAAAGGAACTTTGGTATGGGCTTCATGGGCTTCAAGTCCTCCTTGTTGGCCCGATAGAAGAGCACCAGGCAATACATGGCCACAAACTGTGAGATATTGTTGATGGTCACAATGTAGGGAAACGCGACATTGCCGGCGAATTCACCCTCGCCATAAACGCCGCACAGCTCGCAGATACTTTGAATATATATATAAAAGTTAATTATTAATTTGTAAATCAGACTGAGTCATATACTGCAGATAAGAAACTTGTTGAAAAGTTCCACAAGTTCAACAGAACTTGGGCCTCAATTTCTATTAAAAATTTATGCATGCAGCTGGATTTTTAGAAAAGAAAGTGTGGAGTCGTTTACGGAGCTTAATCAACAGAGTTTTTAGAGGTAATAACAATGAAATGTGTTCATTAAAATAAATTAAAGTGAACTTGGAATGGAAAAAAGGTTTATGAATCAAATTTAAGGAAAACAAAAAAAGAGAAAAAAGGAATCGTACAAAATTAAGGAATAAATCTTGTTATTAATAACAAAGGAAAAAGGTTTGATTTTTTAGACTGAGGTTTTTTTTTTTGATGTTCAAAAGCCGAAATATTTAAAAGAATATTCAAAGATTAAATAGGGAAGAAAAAGCGAACGTACAAAATTAAAGAATAAATTATTATATTATTAATAGCAAACAAAAAATTATTTTTCAGATAAGGGATTTTTTTTGCATGTGCAAAAGACGAAATATTTAAAAAAAAATATTCAAAGATTCAATAAGAAAAAAAAGGTAACGTACAAAATGAAGGAATACATTATTATATTATTAAAAACAAAAAAAAGGCTTTATTTTTCAGATTAAGGTATTTTTTTGCATGTGCAAATTCCGAAATATTTTAAAAAAATATTTAAAGATTAAATAAGAGAAAAAAGGTAACGTACAAAATTAAGGAATACATTATTATATTATTAAAAACAAAAAAAAGGCTTTATTTTTCAGATTAAGGTTTTTTTTTTAATGTGCAAATTCCGAAATATTTTAAAAAAATATTCAAAGATTCAATAAGAGAAAAAAGGTAACGTACAAAATGAAGGAATACATTATTATATTATTAAAAACAAAAAAAGGCTTTATTTTTCAGATTAAGGTTTTTTTTTGCATGTGCAAATTCCGAAATATTTTAAAGAAATATTCAAATTACAAATTTTTGTCAAATCCACTTTGTTTCCTTTTTCTTAATTATTATTTGCATTTTTAGAGATTCTTGTTTATTTGCCCAATTTTTTACTTTTTTTAAATATATGTATATTTAGGGGAATCCCAACAACATATAACTTATGTATTCAACTGCCAGTTAAGAGTCGTCGAATCCTACTTACACTGAGATAAATGTGGTAATGGGTCGCACCACGGTATACTGCAATATGCCATGCTTGCAATTGTGGATGAACTCGCGACCCATGATCCAGGGACGAATGCAGCAGAGCGGAAAGAAATGTGGCACCTGCGGCTTGTATTGCATAGTCGCCTCCAGATCCATATTGAGATTCAAATAGTGCAGTAAATAAACCATGAAATTGTAGATAACATACGCTTCATAGCATTCACGAAAAGAGTCCACGTAGATGGAATGCTTGGGAAAGAACAGACCGATCCACTGCAAAAGATGAACAACAATTGACGATAAGCTGAAGATTAGATTTCAAATGGCCAACAGTTTCGATTTCGATTTCGATCGTTGACCCACTTACCGCATTCAATGCATAGATGGGCACCATCCACAGTATGCGTATGATATGCTTTTGCAGTATTGGCTTCGTGAAATGTATGACGTGTTGTATGATATGCCAAATGGAAATGGGCACGGCGGACAGCACGAACAGGCCGCCGATGAGTATGAGTTGATCCTTGCGCTGGAAGCCATCCTTCACAGAGTTCACAATCAGCAGGGGCACAACAATAATGGCAAAGATAACGTAGGTGATTATCAACAGGGGACGTATCCAAATTCGCCAATCTTCGAAGAAGCGTCGCACATCAAGGCGGCACATCCCGCTGAATAGTTTTATTTGTTTTTTTTATGAAGAAACGTTAGAAATATTGCTTTCGTCACAAGACAAAGCCGCAAAGCAGCAGCAAAGACAACGTCGCGCCGTTGTTGCTATTGTTTGTTGCTGTTGTTGTTGTTGTTGTTGCCGCCCCGTTATTGTTGGTTGTCGTTTTTTTTTTTGTTTCTTTTGCTACGTTTCCTTTTTGGCCTCTTTACATGTCGTTGTTGAGGCACCCACGCACTGTTACCAAGCACCTAGCACACATGTTGTTTTTGCTTCTGCGACAAACACACAACACGAAATTTGGGCCAAATATTATTTATTGTTAACTTTTTTTTCGTTTTGTGTGTGCAGCGTAGGGGAAATTTTAACTGTCTGGCAGCTCCGCCTATGGCCAAGTGCTGTAAAATGTCATAGCATTTTTTTGTTTTTCAACACTAGCACGCGCAGAGTTGCATTCGGCGCATTTACCGAAAATTACCCCGCGTTTATCGCACGCATAAATTCCCAACCAGTGTTGCCAATTTAGCTATTTTTCCGACAGATTTAGTAAGTTGCAACTGGCAAATGCGGGCTAAATTGTAAAACGGCGGGTAGCGGGAATTTTAGCTATTTCAAAAATAATTTTAGCTTTTTGAAAACAACTGGAAATTTCATGTATTTTTATGCTTTACGATGCCACACTTAAATACTTTGTAGTATTTTTTTTCCATTTGAATGGCACAAAAAACATCGATAAGCCAAAAGAGCATTAAATTTTTTCGTTTTTAACTTTGAAATCAATTGAATCTAGTCACAATTTATGAATCGATCGGTGAAAATGCGTAAAATACATACAGTGGTCCACTAATGTCTTCATACCCACTAACTTTGTCAAATTTTTCTATAACAATATGAGTGGATGGAGATTTCATAATCTAATCATCTATTCATTTAAATTCCGTTTGAATGATGCAAAATTTTACTTAACCCATTAAGTATCCATGGAAAATTTTTCAATTTTTTTGTATAAGAGTATTTTTTAACTTTTTTCCTCGGTCCAAAACAAAAAATATTTTGATGCAAAAATTTTTTAAAACAATTCTAAGTGATTGTAAAAAATTGGAAAAATAACTTCGCTAGTATTTTTTATGATTTTTTGAAAATGGCTTAAGAGCCACTTTTTGTATTTAATTAATATTTAAAAAGTCATAAAAAATATTAGCAAAGAGATTAGTCAAAGAGATTTTTTGTTTGCATTCACTTCTAGAATTCTTTGAAGAATTTTTTTGCATCAAAATATTCCAGAAGTAGTGTATGAAATCAATAAAAATATCGTTTCTTTACTCTAGCGTTTTTTTTAGCTATTCACAAATTGTTTTTAGCTATTTTTAGCTTTTTTCAAAGGCTATTTTGGCTTTTTCATGACCCGAAGAGTTGGCAACACTGTTCCCAACTAACCTAAATAAAAAAATTCCCTTGGACTTTATCGTATATGTTAGTTTAATTACAGATTATAGAATTATATATGCATAATATGTGATATATAGATAGAAACATGATAAAAGCTATTAAACATATATAGTATCCTTTAAGCTGCTGTTGCGATTCAAAAAGAGTATCGCGTCAATCTGAGTTTGGCTGCCCGTTAGCATGAATCGCTTGTTGTAATCATAAATCTGTTCACGCAAAACCTTCTTGAAATTCAGATTAACCACGCCGGGCACGCCCTGGTACAAAGTGGCCAAGTCGCGCAGTGTGCCATAGATGTGACCCATCTTGTTCCACCAGTCAATGGGCGATTCGTCCAGTTGAACGATGACTTCGTTACGATAACGCTTGAGATCGGTTTCCACAGTGCTGTCGGCGTCCCGTTTCGGTGGACTGGGAATCTCAGCCACATCGAACAGCAGTTCCAGTTCTAAAGAAAGTTGGTTTTAATTATAAATAAATAGAAGATGCAAATTGTAACTCACTTGACTTTTTGGCGCTGTTCGAGGCATTGGCGCCAGATTTGACATTTGGTTCAGATTTAATGGTCACCGTTGGCGTGCTGCTCACGGATGTGGTGGCGGCCACCTCGCCGGCTGAATCGCCGCTCTGGCTATCCGTGCCCGTCGAGCCACCGAACGTCTTGTTGTACTTCTGGGTCAGCATGCGCACACAGCTGTCGAAGTTGTCGATGGTGGTCAGACGATGGAAACGCGGATCCAACAGCGCAGCGCTGGTCAACGTATCGTTCGCAATGATGTGCGTCTGCAGCACGCTGGCAATCGTGCGCTTAATGTTCATCATCAGGGGCTCATCCTGCTCGGCAATGCCCAGTTTCTTGATCAGTATCTTGGACGTGATCGGCGATAGCATGCTGCACAGTGGCATGTCCTCGCCACGCAGTGTGTCCAAAGCAATCTAAACAGATTATGATTAGAAATTACCTTTTAAACTTAGTATAGTTAACTTACCACCAGTGCACTGAGTGCTTCGGTCACTGTCTTGGCTGTGATGACCAATTGATCCATGTCCTCGGACCAGGAAATCGATTCAGCAAAGAACTTGAGCAGCTCGTAGAGAGTCCATGGGAAATGCTCGTTGTATGCCGGCAGCTCGGCCACCTTGGAGCTTATCTCGGCCGAGTGACGTTGTATGATATCTTTGACCTGCTCCAATGATGCGGCCACATCCTCCAGCTCGAAGACGCGTCGCAGACACTTGTCAATCACCGAGACATAGCAGAGCACAACGGGTATATCTGTGGGGAAATTACAGATTAGATTACAAACTCGCTGATAATTGAAGCTGCCTAAAAATACAAGTTTGAGAGCAACCTCTTATCTGATATATACTATTTCTCACATCTCTATAGATTCCGAAAGCAACTATATGAATTCTCTGTGTTCTTTCAACTACCTTTTATTTTTTAGTTTGAAATCTACAATTTTATATTTTTAACTAATTCTAATAATTACTGATCTCAATGACTTCTTTTAAATCAACGGAAAATATGTTGAACTAATTGAAACTGTACCAAAATTTATGAAATATGCTCGGACTTTTCAGTTTTAAAGAGCAACCTCTTCTTATCAGATGCATATTTCTCATATCTCTTTTGAATCTGAAAGCAACTATATGAAATCTCAGTGTTCTTCTATCAAATCTCTCAAATCTTAGTGAGATTTTCTGGGTTTCTGGAAACTAACTTTAATTTTTTAATTAATTCTAACAATTACCGATCTGATTGACTTCTTTTTAATCAACGGAACAAATGTTGAACTAAATAAAACTGTACCAAAATTTATAAAATATTCTCATACTTTTCAATTTGTTAATCTTTCAGTTTTAAATTTCAAGTTATATATTTTTTTGCTTATTTTTTTGTTTTATTTTTATTAGAGTCTAGAGCAGAAAAATAGTTGGAAGCAGTCGCTGCTCCCGGAGCCACTGCGTGCCCACCACTGGTCTAGAATACTTTGTACTTACGCTTCTCCTTCAGATAGGTCTGGAGCAAGTCCTCCTCGTCGTCGTAGTTGACAATGGCCAGCGTGCAATTGGGCAAGTAGAAATCGGTCAGCAGATCGTCGAACGAGACGTAGTCGGTGTACTCGATGGTGGCGTAGAGGACGCTGCGCACACACTGCGTCTCATCGCTCAGATAGTGATGGTAGATGCTGAGGAAGCGACGCTGCTCCACGTTCATCCACTGCTCAAAGGCCAGGGAATAGGGCTTCTCGGCGGTAAATTCGCGCGTCAAGTCGCCCATCTCCAGGAACTTGGATGCATGCTGCTCCGTGATGAGCTCGTCAATCTTCTGGGGCATGGGCAGCGACGCCAAGTTGCCCATGGCGAGTCGGATGAACTCGCTGATGCCCAGATCATACAGGGTCTCCACATTGCGCACATCCCGCACCACAATGTCGGCCAATGCCTCTGGTAAATTGGTGATAAAGCTGCGTCCCTGGCTGCCACCTCCCCCGCCCCCGCCCGTGCCCTCCTCATGCTTGATGTTGCTGCGGGCAAAGTGCATTGTCCCGGACGCAGCTGTACTTTTGCGCTTGCGCGAATACTTGAGCTCGCGCGGCTCAATGTTGATGGTGCGATCCTCCTCCTCGACCAAGTTGTCGGCGTCGTCATATGTCAGGGGCACCATGGTCTCGTAGAGCATGGTCTGGGAGGCGGCGTCATCTTCGGCCTGCATCGCAGCGGCCGCCACGGCCGCCTCGTCCATTTCCTCATCCTCGTCGTTCTCGTGATGATTGCGATTGTTGATAAACTCCAATTTGACGCGACGCGACGAAACGTTGCGCTTGGACAGCGGCGGATGATTCAGATTGCGTGGCGTCTTCCGCGGCGGCACTTGGATGTCGTTCTCCTGGCACAAGGCCTTGAACAGATCCTTGTGGCGATGTTGCAAATGCGCCCGCAAATTGGTCGTATTGCCGTGGTTGGTCAGCACCTTGTGGCACTTGATGCACACGACATTCTGCTTGGTAATTACCTCGTCATTATCGTTCGATGGAAAGCCAAAGTAGCGCCAATAAACGCTTTTCATTTTGGGCGAGTACAGCTTGGAGAAATTGAGCTGCGAGACATCCTCGTATTTGGCTTCCACAACCATTGGCGAGGGGGCTACTTCGTCGTTCATATTTTGATATTTACGCTCCTCTGATTGATATCTGATTACCGATGCCACCAAAAAATAAGCGCGCAATTTCTCGATTATAGATAGTCAGTTCAATAGTCAATAGTTTTTTATCTGTATCAGAAAGTACAGTTCAGAGTTGCCACGCGACACTGTAGTCAATCGATAAGGCAAATGCATATATATTAAATGCAACCAATGTGCTCAAATTAATGTTTTCTTATTTTTTATCGTCTCACAAACAATTATAGTGGCGCGTTTGACGTTTATAAAGCGTTCTGCAGCATTAAATGTGTAAACTGTCTGGAATTTTTGTTAACACTGATTGCATCACCAATCGATAGCTGGGGAAATTTAAGCGGCAGCACCAAAGGGAATTTTTGTGAGGGATATTTTTCCATTACTGTGTATGCCCATGACGTGAAGTTGGCTGCGATTTCCTTTTTGATTCGTTCTTGGGTAGCTAAAGGTGTGTGAAATTTTATAACGCACAAATTTAATAAATTTAAGCAAATAATGACACTCGAAATTAAGCGAATGATGGCTCTAAAAATATGGCATGCGTCAAACTGTGAATTGACATAGAAAGACATGCGGCATAACGATTTATTAGTGTTAAAAACATGAAAATATGCGCCAGCCACGTGGTGTACGTTGGTTATATGGAAATCCATATTAATGTTAATGCATGTGTTTGTGTGTTTTGTCTCCATTGCAGCTATAATCTAAACCGCCAAGATGGGTAAGGGTAACAACATGATTCCAAACCAGCATTACCACAAGTGGTGGCAGCGACATGTGCGCACCTGGTTCAACCAGCCGGCGCGCAAGGTCCGCAGACACGAGAACCGCGTCAAGAAGGCCAAGGCCATCTTCCCACGCCCCGCCAGCGGCCCCCTGCGTCCCGTCGTGCGCTGCCCCACCATCCGCTATCACACAAAATTGCGTGCTGGTCGCGGTTTCACCCTCGAGGAACTGAAGGTAAGTCTCTTGTGATATATATTTTGGTTTGCATTGTAAAATTGTTAATACTTTACAAATAGGGCGCTGGTCTGGGCTTCAAGTTCGCCAAGACCATTGGCATCTCTGTCGATAAGCGTCGCAAGAACAAGTCACTGGAGTCGCGTCAGCGCAACATCCAGCGCCTCAAGGAATACAGAAGCAAACTGATTCTGTTCCCCATCAACGAGAAGAAGATCCGCAAGGGCGAGTCCACCGTTGAGGAGTGCAAGCTGGCCACACAGCTGAAGGGTCCAGTTATGCCGCTGAAGAAGGAACAGCCTGCGGTTGTTGAGTTTCGTGATGTTACCAAGGACGAGAAGAAGTTCAAGGCTTTCGCTACTCTGCGCAAGGTGCGTTTAAAATATTATAAAATGCTCATTAAAATTGTGAATTAATTGATTTTGCAATTGTTTACAGGCACGTACTGATGCTCGTTTGGTTGGCATTCGCGCCAAGAAGGCCAAGGAGGCCGCTGAGAGCGAGGAGGGCAACAAGGCCGACGCCAAGAAGGCCAAGAAGTAAACTAACTGCAACTTGACCTGATCATTCTGTCTACAATAACAACAACCAGAATAAAATTTTAGTTTTTTTTCATAAACATGAATTCTTTGTGGTTGTATTTAATTGTAAATGGAAAACCTAACAACTCAACAACAGTTATCAATTTGTAAGCTAAGCATCTGCTCCACATTCTGTTTATTCGCTGCCTAATCTCGAACAGCTGCCACAATGTCAATTGGAACGTGTTCCTCACACTCTGCCAACACAGATAAACGAAGAAAATCCATTTTTACTCTTGTGCAACATTCGTGCAGCAGATTCCCTTTCAACAAATGAAAGTTGCCGAGTTTCCCTTTGCATTTGTTGCACAATGAACGTGGCACAAACAAAGGGCAGGTAACGTGTGCAGCTGTTGATTGCCCTTGTACACAAGGATGTCAATACAAATATCTTGTTTGTTTAAAATCCTGGTTTGGTGTGGGTGCCGTCTTTGTTTTTGTTTTGCTATCGACGACAACATCTTGACATTGGCCAACAGCAAAGCAACAACAACGTTGTCAAAGTCAGGAGATTAACCAACAGTAAACAAATGTAGTTGAATTGACCTCAGGTAACAAAAAATATATTTGGACAAAATTTAAAATTCGTATATTTTTATAGCAAAACCCTTTAGAATTTATTTTTTTTTTATTGAGCTCATTTTAAAATAATTAAAAAACTTAGATCCATTATTCGAAACTATTTTTAAAATTAAATAACAAACACAGTGGGTCAATTAATAGCTTTGACAAAAGCCGAACTTCCCTAACTCGAATCACCATTATCCAAGAAAAAAGTTCGAGTTAGGGAGACTTCGAGTTAGGAAATTTTTGTTTTTTAAAATAAACTACAATTGCATTCAATCATAAATACATTTCAAATTGCAAATTTTTCTTGTTATTTTCAACAAAAATGGATTCCAGTTTGTTCAAGACCTGACAATATTCTCAAAAATTGGTTTCTTCGTTCTTTTGCTGTATCCAGAAGAAGTTCCCGATTCAAATGTCATCATAAATAATATTTAATTTTTTAATATAATGAAAAATGTTTTAGCTGAGATACCACATTTTTCAGCAACTTTAATTTATTTGGTCTACTTTTAAATTCCTTAACTACTAATAAGTTTGAATATTTCCTAAAACATTTTTAAACAATTTCACAAGCTTAAGTAATTTTTGAGGCAAAATTCTATCATATTCCATCAAAATTTGTTAACGCATATTAATATAAAGTATCAAAACGAGCAGGTAACAAAAGCACAAAATATAAACGAAAAAAAATTCGAACTTTATTGGGAATTTTCACGGAAAATTTGACTTACAGAAGTACGGGCCAATATTTTTTTTCGAGTTAGGGAAAAATTCAAGTTAGGGAAGTTCGAGTTAGGGAAGTAGAATTGTATGAAATTTGCTCAGTAAACGCTATTGCCACTCAGTTTTGTTCGAGTTAGAGAAAATTCGAGTTAGGGAAGTTCGAGTTAGGGAAGTTCGAGTTAGGGAAGTTCGACTGTACATTTTTTTTAATATTTCTTTTTGATTATTTTCAATTATTTTATATTGGCTTATAGTTTTAAAAACAAGCTAAGATGATTATAGTTTTTAGAACAAGGTTTAACGGGTTTTGAAAATATAAATATGACTACAAATGAGTTTATTCCTTTGTCAAAAGAATTACTTGACATACTGTATATTTTTTTGAGTTGCAATTACACTCAGACCAACATTTATTCGTACACCTTTGTTTTACTTTAACAGCTATAATAGTCAAGTCTTCACATTAAGCAAAATATGCATTAATGGAAAGGTCGTTCAAATTCCGTTTGAATGATGCAAAACTTTCCTTAACCCAATTAGTACCCATTGAATAATTTTGAGTTAAAATAAAAGTCTAATGTTTCCAGCTTTTTTCCTCGATTTTTTACAAAATAATACTTTGATGCAGAAAAATTATCTCAAACAATTCTAAGTAGTGATTGCAAATAAAAAATTTTCAAAAATATTTTTGCTAGTATTTTTTATAATTTTTTGAATCTCCTAAAAATGATCATTTTATCCCCTTTTTCCCAGCTATTTCACACAAACAGTTTGTTTTGCAGTCACTATTTAGAATTGTTTGAAGAATTTTTCTGCACCAAAGCATTGTTTTGTAAAAAATCGAGGAAAAAAGTGGAAACATTGACTTTTTTATTAACTCAAAAAATTTAATGGGTAATTAATGGGTTAAGGAAAGTTTTGCATCATTCAAACGGAATTTGAACGACCTTTCCAAATTAAATATAGCTGTTAAAGTAAAAAAAGGGTGTACGAATAAATGTTGGTCTGAGTGTATATTAGAAGCATTCGACTTTAGTTAAATCGCTGGCCTGTGTTAAAGTTCACTTGATCTCTGCCTTAATTCACCCAAAAATGTGCATTCAAAGCGAACATATGACAACAATTCAAACAGAAATTATAACGAACTGCAATCAAATAAGATTTATGAGTATATGCCACTCAAAGACAGAGAGAGAGAGAGAGAGAGAGAGAGAGCTAGAGAGCGACATATGTATGCAAAAGAAGCACTATTGTTGGTGTCGTAAAGAGCAAAATAAATATAAAAAAAAAGGGTTGAAGCTGCCACCCAATTCAATTAACAGGATCCGAATGCTGTGGTGTGGCAGCCCGCACCTTGAGCCATTTTCCTTTTTGAACTTCACCGTATTTTTATTACACTTAACCTTGTTTGCGGGCTCGTCGCTTGTTTCGTGTCAAATGCATTCAAATTTTTATTATTGAAATTTATGAGCGCAAAAGTGATTTTCCTCATAGTTTTTCCTTCAGTCCCTTTCGATTTTTTGTGTTTGTGGGTCGTGTGCTTGTTATGCTGGTGGCTTAGGGTGTCAGTAATGTTGCGGGGAGGTGGTAAGGGAAGGAGGCGGGGGCTGTTGGTTGACAGTAACGGTAAACAAGCGAACGCAAGGCTGACAACGAACGTAATTGGCAATTGTTTTTCTGTTTCTGCTGCGCGAGTGTGTATGCATGTATGTGTGTGTGTGTGTGTGTGTGTGTGTGTGTGTGTGTGTGTGTGTGTGTGTGTGTGTTTGTGGTACCTTTTGGTGACTGCGGTTGCAGCAGTTGCTGCTGTTTCCCTAAACTTCGTTATTGCGGCATGTGTGTGTGACGCCAGGCTCATCAAATGCAGATCTGAGGAGAGTCCTTCTCTCATTTGGATGCGATTGACAAAGTGTTAAAGTTGTTCACCAAAAGAACTTTTCAGTTTGACTTTTTGAATTAAAAATTCCATTTGAATTTAACACTTTACGCCTTAAATGCACTTTAAATGTAAAATCAATTTAGCATTAAATCTAAATGCTTTTAACCGCTACATTTTTAGCAAACTCGCAGTGGTTGGGAACAACCCTGACCTGGACCTAACCAGAGAACACGTTGTCAGTGGGTTAATCTGCATATGTGCGCAATGCTGTCTGTGCATGTGTGTGTGAGTGTAAGTGTCTGCTCCATGAACGCAATCAGTGCTTAATGATCCATACGGCAATTGGATTAGTGCGTGCCTTGCCAGGCAACACAGGCAGCAAAAGGACTTTTTGTCTCAGGATCTGACTGCGATTTACATTTACATTTGAAAGACGCACAGAATCCAAATCACTTGTGAGCAGTAAGCACAGTAATCACAGTGATGTCTCTTTTTATTTATTTATCTTTTTTTATTCTAACCGACTAAGAGCAGTCGGCATATACAAGTACATATGTATATGTTCCAGGATAATAAACTCAAGACTCGCACAACTTTAAATGAAAATAATAATTCATTATAATAAATTTTACATATTCAAAAACTCAATCTTCACTAAATGCTCAAGGCGTTAAATTAGCTCTAATTTGATGCTAAAAGTTAGTCTTGGAAGATGGCTAAAAAGGTATATATGGGCATTTCCAGCAGACAATGCGTCGCGACCGCGGCCAAAAACGTAAATCATTTTTGACTTCAAAAATTCACATCTTTTGAAATTTTCTTCCAGAAATGATGTTAAGTTATTTATTTAAGCAATATACGCAAAAACGATAATTCAATAGGACGCAACATACAGATTCTAGAAATAATTTGGATATATAATTCACTGTTTTCCATATTTATGTCAAGTTTTCTTAATAATTTGTAACTTTCAAAATCGCGACCGTTTGTATTTTAACGATTTACACCTAGGTAGGACAGAAAAATTGTAACATCGAACCTTATTCTATATTCCGATAGATAGTAGCTCTTGGAAGTTGTAATTTAAATTAAGTTTTTCGGACATTTTTGGCTATATAATTTAAAGAACATGAAAGTAGTGATGGTTAACAATCTTACGTCAACCTGATCTTAAAAAAAAGTGTAAGTCGTCTTTGAAATACAAATCGGTAACCATTTTGAAGAGGCATCAATGCACAAGAGTTTAAATTTAATTGCATTAAAATATTGTCTGTGGTTTCAAGTCACTTCCATTTCGTGTCCCGTGCAGAATCACTAGTAGTTTTTCGTCGTGGTGGACCTTTTACATGGAAAATTGCCCAAAATCAGTCTTTGCACCAATGAAACTGAGACTAATCAAATGCTATATGTTAAGCCCTTCATCAGAATTAAATACCGTAATTTTTTTACTTTAAGAGTGTACAAATGTACCGTGCGTCGAACTTGGAAATGCCCATAGGCAATTTTTATTTAATTCGCTCATTTGATACGTCGACGTAAAGTTAGCTGAAGAATGGCTCTGAAGGTTCTAGCTTTTGCAATTCAAAATAAAGATTAGGTTTAGCTATAAAATAGCTAAAAAGGGCCACACTGGCTCTTACGCCCTATTTATTTCTGTCTCTTCTAGTATATTTACTAGCAGCACTCAAACTGTAACCTTTACTAATCCACAACAAAGTCTTCTTAATTTTCTATGCTGCACAAAGAAAAAAACGCATCCCTCATTTCGTACACCTCTTATGATAAAATGCTTATTATTTTTCCATAAAAAATGACCCAAAATAGAAAAAACGAAAACAAATTTATCAAATATGCAAATAAGCAGAAGGCACACATTGAATAGCACTTACCTAGCCACAGCAATTTGTTTGTGGCACACAATTGTTGACACCCCTGGTTGCCCCAGGAACGCCATTTATGATTTTCACGGATCATCTATCAAAAATTGGCAAGCCATAAAAAGCGCATAAAAATGAAAAGGACCCTCATACATACACATAATAACATCATTCAGCTAGTACAACGCCTGCTGTTGCATTCCATTTTTTTTTTCTTTTTTAGTGCCAATCAAAAGACAACAATCCAGTCGATTATGAGATCAATGCCTGGGGGACGGGACGGGCAGGAAAAACAAATCATAAAAAATGCAAATTGCAAGGCGAATCGAACAAATGGGCGCGAAATATCAAAATCGCATTAGAACTCAATACAAAAGGCAAACGGCGCAATAATTTGCATATGCAAAAAATAATTGGCGAAAAATATGCAAATGAGGCTGCAAACTGGACGGACGGATAAGGGAAGCTTGGCATGAAATTTTAAATTGTAAAAGTGCCAAAGTGAATACAAAGAAAACAGAAAAGATAATGGAAAGGTGAAGGCAGAAAAAAACCACAGCCTGTGCAACTTACTTAATACAATTGCTATGGCTACCAACTAAACCAAGTTGAATGTCCTGTTGCTGTGACGTGACAATGTTCTGCCCCGCCTCCTTGAAAGCCAATTTCAATTTGCATAGATGGGCGTGGCATCAACAATTCATGCCGACCACAATTTTAGGCCATTGTGACGGAAAATTAGTAAATTTTGCTTGTCGCTGCACTTAGCCGAGTCCGGAGTTTGAGATAATTAATGTGGCAATATTCTAAAGGACCTATTGTTTATGTGTATGTGTCTAAAGTGAAAACATTTCAACGAATCTTAAAGGTGATTTCCAAAATTAACCTCGTCATTGTGTATTGACAAAAAACAATTTACTAAAGCTTAATATACTAAAATAAAGCCAAAGCTATTTTAACCCATTTTTCCTCCTTTTCATACAAAATAGTCATATTTTAGCAGTTTTCAAAAAATTATAAAAAATACTAGCAAAGAGATTTTTGAAAAATTGTTTTTGCAGTCACTATTAGAATTGTTAAGAAGAATATTTTTTGCATCAAAAAATTTTTATGAAAAAAATCGAGGAAAAAAGTTTTAAAGCAGTTGACGTTTTTTTAAATTCAAAATTCTCAATGGGTACTTAATGGGTTAAGAAAAGTTTTGTATCATTCAAACGGAATTGAAATGACCTTTCCATTGATGCCAAACTTTACATTAAGTAAGTTCAAAATACCCGAAGATTTAACTTTAGTTTTGTCAAAATACTTTATCCGACGACTGTATATCAATCTTAATAAAAAACACTAGTTGTGCATATATTTTTTGTATTGTCAGTATCGGATTATTATATCATATTGAAAATGTAATTATTGTCCAAAACGGCTAAATTTTTATATATACGTATTGAACGAACTTAGAAATTGTTGTCGTCAATAAATACTTTTTTCATATCCTTAAATACTTTCATATCGTATCCTATCATATGTAATTTAAATTCATTATAATGCACCACAATCCATAGTTAACTTTAAGCATGAATATTTTTGTTTATATATTTTCTCCTTCTAAGTACAGTTTTACAGTTTAAAGAGCAAAAGTATAAATTTCAGCTATATCAGAATAACAGTAAATAATAATTGAGTGAGTGTCTAAACCACAACCACAAATTGAGAGCCACTTGAAGCAAAACAATTACACAACTGTCCAAAACCGATGGAAAGTGAAAGTCCCAGCAAGGCGAAGTTTATCGCATAATCACAGAGCAGACAACAGATTTAAATTTTATACTAAAAAACACATGTTCGAAAATTGTCGAGAGACCAGTGATAGGACCAATGAAACCAACCAACCAACCAACCATTCGACCACCAATCAACCCACATGCCGTAGACCCAACAAGTGAAACATTTGAATGCGGTCGGCTTTAAAATCAAGTGTCTGTATGTAATGCGATATTTAAATTTTTGTATCAAAAAAGTAGATGAGATAAGGTGCTATGAGGGCTAGTGGTTAAAAAATTGGGTGGGTTAACCAAACCTGTTAATGTGCATACAATAGAGAAGCTACTTGAGGCCGACCCTCTGGTAAACCAAACGATCATTTAATCACGCCAACAACCCCCGGGGAAGGGCGCTACCGATGGAAAAAAAGGTCGCCTGACTTTCAATTAATCAAATTATCGCGCCCGGGGGTTGATGTGCTGCCACTCGACAAAATTGCAGCCGGGATAGCAAACATTTGTCCACTTTCCGCAATTTGTACAGGTCAACATTTTCCAAATGGCGAAATTTATTTTTACAGTTTTTTGTTACTCTCTTTGATTTCTGATTGTTGTCATTTGTCGCGTGCTCTGCGCGAAAACATCAATAAATTGTCAAAAGCTGTCAAAATTTTTAATGACTGTGTGACGCCTAATAGCCAGAAATCGATTTGTTCAAGGCGGAGCGGCCCACTTGATATCGATTCACAATTCGCAATTCCCTTTCAATCCTCTTTTTTAATTTTTATGATACTGCGAACAGTTTTATGAATTGCCCAAAATCCGTGGTTGATCTCTGGCCATTTTAAAGTTTTTAGCCTCGGTTGAACAATGTTTCCACCTCTCAAAAGTTGAACATGTGGGCAGCCTAAAAAATTAATCATCCACTGCGAAATACTGCCAATGTTTGTTTTTAAAAAAATTCTATATTAATCAAGTCTTTGCATCCACTTGATTTCAATTTCTTAGAATTTTTAATCAATTTTAATCTTTTTAATGATAAATAGATGATGAGAAATGTTTGAATTTCAATTCAAAATCATTCAAATTGTTTATCATAACATCTGTCATTATTTTATTTTTTTAATCGAGATTGTAGTGTATTATGTTTTAACGTTTTAGTGTTTTTTACAGTAGTTTATTAAAGAAAAATATATGAGAAGTAATCCATCATTTATCCATCCATCATGTAAAGTAATATATTCTTGGTCAGTATCAACTGACGATTCGATGTAGCCATGTCTGTCTGATTTCAACCGTCTGTATAATCAGCTTAAATGTCTTGAAAAAATTTGCTTACGGTCGAGCTTTAAACTGAATGATCTAGAACACACATAAATGTTTTTGTCCCACAATTTAAGACAAATTTACCACTAGAAATTCTCTTTTAATGTCGATAGCAACTGCTGTGGAATTAATCAGCCCATGTGGTTTTATATATACTACTAAACTAAACTTTTATCAAACAGGAAGTTGCGGAAACTGGTTTTTTTATTCAAAGTGTTTGCGGATTTAGATATGACTTTGTATATAGAATGTATCGCATTTTAAAATTCACTTCTTCGCTACTAAGTATTTAAATTTAGATTCAGTCAGTCTTCTTTGGAGTCCAGTAAAGAAAAGTCGCGAAATGTTGCAGATAATAATTTATACAATTTTCACATTAAGTACATTTAGTTTGTGCTCTTATGGAATTCACATTTCCGAACGTAATGAAACTAAGTTCATTATTTCAATAAATTCTCAATTATCCGAGTTAAGGTAAGGATCGTTAATATTAAAATTATCTTAAACTAATCAATTTATTAGGGCGGGACAGGAAAATTTGACAAATGCACTCGCTAAGGATTTGGATAATCAACATCTCAGAACGGATATACAGTTTATTAGAGCCGAGCAGGAAGGACAGAAAAGTGCTATAATTGCTGTGGAATCAGAGATAGAACGACAGAAAAAAGCTGAGCTTGACAAGGAAGCGGAAAATCAATCTTTAAAAGCGGATATTCAAGCGTTTAGAACAGAGTTGGAACAACAAAAGAAGTGCGTACTTGACAAGGAAGCGGACATCCAATCCTTAAGAGCTGACCTGGAAAAACTGAATAAAGATATCCTTCAGAAGGAATCGCATATCCAATCTCTATGGGCAAAGCTGGAACGACAGGAAAAGTTAGTAGATGAACTTGTAAAGGAATCGGAAAAACACAGTTCGTGGTTCAACCCACAGAATTGTACTGAGGCCAAGTTCAGTGGGATCTATAACATAGTTATCCCCAAGTTTAGTAATAAAACTTTTAAAGCGGTCTGTGATGCGGAAAATCGAGGCGGTGGATGGACGGTTATCCTTCGACGGATGGACGGAAGCGTGAACTTTTATAGGAACTGGGAAGAATACAAAAATGGATTTGGAAATCTAGATGGTGAATATTTCTTGGGGTTGGACAAAATCCATGCGCTGACGTCAGAAAGGCGTCAGGAATTACTTGTCCTTCTCGAAGACTTTGAGGGAGACCAAAGATTCGAGACCTACGATGAGTTTGCAATTGGTGACGAAGATCAACAATATGAACTAAGCACTCTGGGAAAAGCTAATGGAACAGCTGGGGATGCACTCGATTATCATCGTGGCATGAAGTTTTCTACGTTTGATAGGGATAATGACATTCGGCCTGAACAAAACTGTGCCATTCTTGACACTGGTGCCTGGTGGTATCGCAATTGTCAGTACAGGTAGGATGTAATGCTAATTATTGCTTAGAGCTTTGTTAATAAACTTGAATTTTTACAGCCAATTGACGGGAACGTATAAAGAGAATGGCTATCAGAAAGGCTTCAATTGGTACCACTTTCGGGGATGGGAATACTCTCTTAAGAGAGCCATTATGATGATAAGACCTAAAAAGTGAATTGTCAGTCTGTACTACATTTAACCCTATTGATCTTTTGGAATTTTTATTAAAATAATGTTTAAGCTTCAAGTTTATTTGTCAAAGTAATATTCAATAGAATGCGCCTGCTTTGTGAAATTCTGAAGAGGTTTTAAAATGAGTTATATTTATTTTTATAATTGTTAAAATTTAGAGATTCAAAGTTCTTAAAAAAGATAAGACATATAAGTAAAAAATTTGAGTTTTTATAATTGCAAAGTTGCCTTAATAATAAAACAGTGAAACTTGGTTAAAATTAATCACCCTCTGCCTTGTTAAATAATAGATTAAAAAATATAAACAAAATAAAAAAATTAGTCATAACTATCCAAACTTTTGCACCTGAGATCAATGAATAGCGACCACAAAAAAAGTTGAGCCTTTAATAGTATTAAAAAAGAAATCCACCCCATTTCTAGTGTTTACCATTTGTTAACTATAAAACTGTCGCTCAAATGCAAAGTGCAAGTTGTGATAACCCTTTGGCTGAGCTATCATTAAATGGTCTTAAAGGTCCTGTTGTCCGGAGAGGAAAAAATGGAACATGACAATGACAGCGGGACAAGTCAATGGTTGTATAACACGCATAAATTATATCTGTAACTGTAACAGTCGCACATATTTCACTTCATTAAGAGCCAGACACCCTTTCCATTCCCTTTCCGTACCATCCTTTAACCCTTTTCTGGACACACGGGAATGGCATATGCAAATAATGCCGCATCATTAGTGCGTGTAGAATCTGAATCAGAATAGAATTCGGCTTTGGCATCAGAATCTGAATGATTGCAAGTGCAGTAGATTGAAAGGGTTGCGGTTTGAGAGTTTGGAGTGTGGAGCACGTGTCGAGCAGCGACCAAAAGGGTTACAGGATTGCACTATAACTGATTTTGAACCTGTGACCTCGCCACGGTCATGAGCATGGCTGTGTATTTGTATTTGCATATGTTCTTCTTCTCAGCGTTTTTGTTAGATATGTAAAATTTGTTTTTTTCAGACCGTTTTTTATGCTGCGGTCTGGCTGGCTCAAAAGGGTTGACAATAACATCGTGTGCCAAGAGAAGTTGAATAACGAAAAAATCCTTAAACATATCAAAAACTTATCAATTCTACTGGGAATTTATTGTATAAGTTTAGCGCGTCCTCTCTGCTGGCCAATCATATGTTAAACGCCTCCTAATGCAGTAATACTTTATTCTTTTGGGAATCGTTTTCAGTTCTGTGCGATTTTTTCCCACACACAGACAGACGGCAAATTAAGCCACAACAAATTTGACCTTGTTAAGTTTAAGGAAAAAAACAAAATAAAACAAAAAAAACAACAATTCGCAAACGAAGGAGTCTGGCAAATTCCCAGCATTGTTTTTTATGACCTGCTCACATAACCGAGCGTCGACAAGGCAGTTACCTACCTCAGTTTTGTAGGTGAGCTGATCAATGGTCTGTGCCGGCATTGCATCGCGATTCGTCCGAGACCACGACCAAGACCCGGACAGGTATCCACCTTTAATCCACTCATAAGTCACGCCATCGTTTTGTATCCACATTAAACTTTATCTTTGGGCTTTTGATTCTTTATTCGCATTCGTATGAAACTTGATTTGCCGTAGCTGCAAGTTGCAGTTGCAAATTTTGCAGGGTAAAGAGTATTTATTTCAAATAAAATAGATATATTTTGGATTTAAGACTATATTGAAAATTAACAAGATAACTTTTCGAAGGGAAAATTAAATTTTTTGTTTATATTTCTCTTATAAAATTTGTGAAATCGTTTTGAAATTTTTTAAATCGTTTTACAGATAGCTAAATGTTTTCAAATATCCAAATATAAAATATCAAATAAAGAATTCCTTGATAATGTGGAAATTATATGGCTTTTTTGTATAAATAATAATTTTAATCCTTAAGCTGAATTACAAGTAATAAGCTGTAAGAAATATGCTCTCCAATTAGTTAGAATTGATTGTACAACTATATTGACCATTTGTACACTTCACACAGGCACATTCAATTAACTACCTACTTAGAGGGCCAAGGCAGTGAGGTTGTTGGCCATGTTGGGGCTTTCTCACATCATCACACCATCTACAAAAGGCAACAACAACAACAATAACAACATTAACAAGCGCAACCTACAATAAAGATCTTTTTGGACGCCGCCAAGTGCAGTTCAAAGATAAAAGACAACAACAACAAGATGCAGAACACAGACAGTGTTGAAAAAAAAGAGCAACAACAATAAAAGGCAAAGGCTGAGCTAAAGGTAAAGGTAAAAGTAAAGGAATCCCAACTACCAGAGACACGACGATCGCCTTCACCTTCGTCCATGGAGCATATGCATACGATGATGCGACGATGTGATTGAAACAAAACATCTTATTATTACGAGTACCTACGACAGACAGAGCAACCAACCGACCAATCGACCAACTGACTGACCGACCGACCGACCGAACATCCAAAAGAACGACCCCGTGCGACCTCGATGTGGACCTGGACATGGACCAAGCACTGGACGTTGCAAAAAAGTAAAAAAAAGAAGCGTGCAAAAACAAATTCCCACGCTCAGAGGCTGCCTTTTTGTCGTCATCGTCTTTGTTGTTGTTGCTGCTGTGTTGTTGTTGTTGCTCGTCCCCATATAAGGCGCAATATGGGAAACGTCCTTACCGCCCCATCTGCAGTTTGTGCAAAATCTGTGTGGACTAAAGTGCCCGAAATTTCTGTGGCTTTCCTTGCAACGCCCCCCAAAACAAAAGTATCTTTTCTGTCTTATTTCTGTGCTTCGCTTTTAGTTTTGTTGTAGGCTGTCCTGCAATTTTGTGATTGATTTCACTTTGGTTTTTGGTCATGGTTGTTGCCCATAATTTCTTGACTTTCACAGCTCATTGGGCCCGCAATGTCGCTCACACGATGTTTCCATTCTGACAGGAATCCACACATCCACACATGCACACAACCACATTCACATTAAGTTCCAGATTCACACACACACACACACACAGAGACAACTTCAAAATCGACAGGTATCAAGTGGTGAAGCGCTCATAATTATAGTATTTAGTGGGGCGTAAAATGTGATACTTTTTTCGTGTTGTTGTTGTTGTTGATGTCAATAAGCTTTTTGGTTTTTTAAATTATTAGGGGCAGTCAAGCAAAGGTTCAGAAAAAGTCAAAGTCACTCGGGCTAAAATGTACAGTACAAAATATTACAATAAACTTAAGACTAAACTTTTTAAATATCTTCGCTATATTTAAACTATTTTTGTAATATCAGTAATAAGAATAGTTAAAATAATCTTTTATTATGTCTTGCTATACTTATGAATTTCTATTTGAATATAAATGATTTTATTATATACAGTCAGTCAATAAAGTCTGTATGCACCCTAAATTAATCAAATTTTTGGTTAAAAAAAAAATGTTTAGATGCAGGTTTCTTGAATTAATATTATATTCCTTTTGAATGATACAAAAATTTCTTTAACCCATTAAGTACCCATTGAAAATATTGAATTTTTGAAAAAGTCTACTTGTTCAACTCTTATCCTCGATTTAAAAAAAAAAATATTTTGATGCTAGTATTTTTTTAATGATTTTTTGAAAATTGCTAAAAAGCCACTTTTTGTATGAAAAGGAGGAAAATTGGGTTAAAATGTATGTACATATATTAATGTTCGAAAATTTAAATTACATATACTGGGGTGCCACAGAAATCTCTTTCACCTGAAAAATGACGTAAATTTCATACAAATTTACGTCAAATTCCAGTGAAAGAGATTTCTGTGGCACCCCAGATATTATTATTTTGTAATGTGCCATTCAATACTCAAATAATTTCTAAATTATTTTGAATAAAATTATTTTAAGATTTAAATATCAAGTAAGCTTTGCTGCCACTTTTACACTTAGTGTTTAATTAGTTTTCGTTCATATAATATTTACCTAGCTTGCTTGCTACACCCTAACACGATAATTCTGAACTGCCCATTGAGCAATATTATTTTAATTTTTATTAATGTACCGAAAAATCAAAGACCATAATACTTATGCACTTATTGAAAGCTGAGCTGTGCTCAATTCCGAAACCAGCATCCGTCCAGCAGATGCTTGAGCAGCCTGGGAGTTCCACACTATGTTCGTTCGCTCGTTCGGTTTTTGTCGTATCGTGTCGGGTTGCTGTTACAGTTATTGTTGTTGTTGTTTTTATTGCTGGCTGCCCGTGAAATCAGTGCTATTGATCATACATAGGCTGCATAATCAAGTTGCAGACGCTTTTCATTATGTTGCCAGTTGCCGAAAAAAAAAGCGGAGCCACCACCATTAAGAGCGACACCACTGCAACTGCCACAACCACAACTACAACCACTGCATACTCCACCTCAACAACGTCATCATCGTGTTCATCAACTTTACCATCATCATCCACGTTATGTTGTCCGTTGACCAACAGGTTGCCTGCATTTTCGGCATTTCAACTTCAACTTCACCACGCCGTGAGGGTTGCTTTATTCAACACAGGACCACAGACAATGCTGCGTTGGTGGTGTGGGCAGTTGATGGTGGTGAATGGCTGTTGTGGTGGTGTGTCGCTGGTGAGTTTTCAGCTTCAACTTGTTCATGTTCGGCATTCGCTCGCAATTCGCACTTGTGTACGGTCGTGTTTTCGCGTCGAATCAAAATAATACAAAATCAGTTGAGAGTTCAAAAAACGTCGTTGTCATCGCGTGCAATTGATATCAATTGAATGCAATTTGCGAGTACAAAGTATTTCCAGCTAGCTGAACAAAATGTTTGCCTAAGACAATCTCGTTAAATTAATTCGTGTCGCGAGTGTTTTTGTGTCAATTAATCGGAGCCTTAAGCCTGATCTCTCTCGGTTCCATCAACTCTAATCGAAAACATAAACAACAACAAAAGCAGTAGTGAATCAAAAAGAAGCAATGGCCGACGAAAGTTTGCACACAATGCCGTTGGAGCACAATATAGACTATCACATAGTCACATTGTTTGAGCGCTTGGAGGCGATGCGCAAAGACTCGCACGGGAATGCCATAAACAATCGTCTATCCAGCACCCTGCAGGTGCCCAAGCGCAGCATGCAGGCCGAGATTCGCACCCTGGAGTTCTGGAGGTGGGCAAGCATTAGCATTACTTGCACAACTAGTCGTTGTCATTATACATTCAGCCATAGTCTAGTCACGTCATTGTTTTGACATCTTTATTGTTTTACGAGTGTGTGTCTTTCTTAGACTCGTATACACAAACTTCTATACATACATTTAGTTGTTCTTGTTTTGCTTAACTAAGTGCAACTTAAGTGGTTCGTGTTTGTCTTTGACACCAACTTGATGACTTCTTCAGCTTCTCTGTGCAGTGCAAATATTTGCTTAACTAAATTCAAATACTACGAAGCACTGCAACTTTGGCCATTAATCAATAAATTTTCTTATATTTTAATTGCTCAAACATTTTTGAATAACATTTTATGCATGTTTTTATTTGCACAAAATAAATACATATAATATTTTTGACACTTTGCGTAGATTAGCATTTCCTGAGCTCAATTGGTTAGTGATTAGCTAGATTTTATTGAAAATTTAAGTTCTAAATAATGGATTATTATCATTATTAAAACGTATAAAATTAAAGTCCCAACATCTTTACCATAAGCACAAAGAAATCGTATTATTTTACATTTAAAATCTATTACAACTATTACTGATAGATAGAAGAAAAGATATGTTTATTTATATACATTATTCAGTTTACTAATTTAAAAAATGTATTTCAAAAATTTCCTTTAATTTCTTCTCCTCACTGTTAGTAAATTTTAAATGTCATATCTTGTGCTTTACCTAAAATTGTACATTTGACTTTATTCTTAATTAACCTACTTTAAATTGCTGCCTGAATTCACAAAGTGCTTACAAATATTCCTGTTATTTTTTTTTTAATTTTAAATAGATTCATTTTATATATTTCTTTAAATTATTTCAAAGCTTCCAAGCTCAAAGAAAAACTTTTCAAAGTAGTCCTTACTCTATTTATTTTTTACTAATTAATATAAACCTTTTAAGTTTGCTGCTTTAAGCTCTGTAAAAATATTACATTAAAATAATGAGTCTACAATGTAATTAAATCATTGAAGACTGTCCAGTGCACAAATTAAAGTTGATTTTTTTTTTTATTAATAATATTAAACGAGAGTTTGTGCAAGACAGCAGTTTCTATGGGATATTGAAAAAGGGCATCTGCTTGATAGGAAAGTGCTTGCCAATTAAGAATTGAGAATGCAAAATTTTATGGAAATTAACAAAAGTTGTGCAACCAAAAATTGAAGCTGCCCTGCAGTTTGTTTGATTTTTGCTTATCGCTGACTGAGAAGAAGTTAAAAGGGGAAATTGGGAGTTGGGAGTGGGGGGAACAAGAGGCGTTGTCCGTTTGTGTGTTTTATGCTTGCTGTGAAGCTGTCCAACAACAACGACGACCCCTGGCCATCGTCAGCTGCTTGCCCTGAAGCATGAACCACAGTTTGGGGTTTGGGTTTGAGTTGGTTTTGCTTCTGGGCTTGGCACTGGAACAGTGCAGTCCCTCTGTGTGCTTAATTGTCTTTGTGGACAGACAGCAAAGGGGGGAGAAATGGAGACGCAACAACGCTGACATTGTGTGCAATTTGTAGCGCAACATAATTTCTGGAATACTTACGTACATACATACATGTATATTTACTTTAATCATACGAAATGACATGCCCCAAACTGAAGTTGTATCTGTATCTCACTCTATCTCACTCTCTCACTGTCTCCTCTTTGCAGATCCATCATCAGCGAGTGCTTAGCCTCGTTCCTATATGTGTTCATCGTTTGTGGGGCAGCCGCGGGCGCCGGTGTCGGTGCCAGTGTCTCCTCCGTGCTCCTGGCCACGGCTCTCGCCTCCGGACTGGCAATGGCAACGTTAACGCAGTGCTTTCTGCATATATCGGGTAAGTCCAAAAGACAAAACAAAACAAAAAAGTTAAAAAAGAGCGAACAAAAAAATAAACAAACAGGCGACAAGTGTTGCATGTTTTCTTCTACTTCTTTTTGTTGGTGTTGACGTTGTTGTTCCCCTTGTTGTTGTTATTGTTGTGTGGGGCGAGCGGCGCGTGGGAATTTTGTTGCCACTGAAAGAAGAACAACACAACAACAACATCAAGTACGGAGCCCCATTTCACATATTTCCATAATATTTTTTTTCTTCTTTTTTTAATTTTCAAAAAGCCAACGCACTGCGGTTGTTGTCGCCCACGACCATGAGGCGACCAGCTGCCCCTCCCTCCCTCCCTGTCTCACTCCCCTCGGCACCTTCAACAACTCCTTCTGTTATCTCTGCGGGCGCACTTGTAGTGCCATCGACTCTTGCCACTCCATCCCCTCGTGCCCCTCGTGCCCCCTCGCCTGTCTTTCCCTCTGTGTTCTGTACAATTTCCTTGTGTTGTTTGTTCGACTGCGTTGACATTCGAGGCAATTAAATGTTTCCACAAAAACAGCATATCTCTTAAGTTCGGCTCGAGGGAAGTTCCGTGCTTCGGAACATGTGTTCTTGATTTCCCTTTAAGTTTCTTTCCCATATTTTCTTCTTTACTTTTTCACAGCCAATTGGTTGAGCATTAAGTTATGATGTTATCTGTACCCCTTTCTCCCATTCCCTTTCCTCTTTCTGCAATCCTAAATGTGTTTTTTGTGCGCAAGTGTCAAAATGTTATTTAACGGATTTTAAGAGACACTGTTCACTAATTATACAGTGGGTGGTATGGAGAATATTTCAATTAAAATATGTCTGCATCATATTTAAGACAAATATTACATTTTTTTAAATTTTTAAATTCCATTGCTTAAAATCAAGTTACATAAATCAATCCCTTGACCTCATCAAAAAATGAAAGACATTTCTAATATTAAATACAAAAGCCTTTCTAGGCAGTGAAATTCTCCCTTCAAACACACACTTAAAGTTGTGTTTAATTTTTCTTTTGTTGAGCAAAAGTTTTTCTACTATTTTTCTTTGCTGCCATAAAATCGCCACAGCTTTCTTCAACTAATCACTTTTTCCATAGTTCTGACAGCTTGAGACCGCAAGATACTTTTATAACTATGCGTATAGCTTGTAGTTAATACAGACATCAAACAGAAATGTTTAATACTTAATCTTCTTATTTGTTTTGTTTTTTATTTCACAGGCGCTCACATCAATCCTGCCGTGACATTGGCCGCCTGTGTGATTCGCAGCATTTCCCCGATTAGGGCTGCCATGTATATGACCGCCCAGTGCGGCGGAGGCATCGCAGGCGCCGCTCTCCTCTACGGGTAAGTTACAGATCTAATTAAATATAAGTATATTTAGCTAATACATGAGCAGTTTTATTGGTTTAATTGCAAGTCAGTTTTATGGAACAATTTGTAATATTGCAAATGTATCTTTCGCTTGAAATTGAGGAAATATTTGTTTATTTTATACTTGAGTGGTTAAAATGATTTATTTAATGTATCTTGAATTTGCAAAGGGTATCTATTGTTTAAAATTGATGGATTATCTTTGAGAAATTACTTTTTGATACAATAGTATCTTTTGTTCAAAATTAATAATATTTTACTTATATTTATTATATAAGTTTATCAAAGCTGTCAGAACTAGCTCTATTCTTGTACATGAACTGTGTAATTGACGTTATTACTTAAGTATTTGAGAGTTATGCAAATGTAACTTTAAGATACAAAAATATCCATTGACAAAAACTAATAACATTTGCTTTAATTTCATACATAGGCTGATTTCTAGAAATCTTTTCTAATTATTTGAAGGAAATGTATCTTTAAGATACAAAAGTATCTTAAGCCTGAAATAAATTATATTTGATTAACTGCCATTAATGCAGGGGTCCAATGAAATGTATCTTTTGGGCGCAGAAATCTCAGTGAAGCTTTTGTTTTAATAATATTTTTTATTTTAATGACCTCATAGTTTTTTTCATGTGTATATAAAATCAATGGACACATCTTTATCTTTTATTTGTGCAACATTTGATGACTTAATTGCTGACGCTGCTTCCCAGAATTAAAGCTGCATTCGAATCAAATTGAAATCTGCTTGTAGCTTCCAAGTATTGCTGCATTAGTAAAATGCAGCCTTTAATCTATAAGCTGGCTTCGAATTCCGAGTAAAAGTTCCATTTGCAAAGTCAATTGAGCGTGGCATTCATTTCGATTTAGGGGCAAGCTCAAACAATGTGTAAAGTATCTTTGACCAAAAGTGATTTGCAATTTGCATTTGCCTGCTGGTCGCTGGCAACTAAACAAATTCAAATTAAATCCAAGAAGCTGCTCAATGTCACTCACCAAATCACTGGCGACTGATGTGGTGACTGTACACGGAGGACACGGAGGCACTTTACCAAAACCGTTTACAGGAAATGCCATGTTCCATGTGCAAAAATGGGAAACACTAGAGAAATGTGTGTGCGAGTGTATAAATAGGATATGCAGGTAAATGTCGTATCCTCTATATACACACACACACACACACAG
This sequence comes from Drosophila recens, assembly GCA_037043495.1. Classification (NCBI taxonomy): domain Eukaryota; kingdom Metazoa; phylum Arthropoda; class Insecta; order Diptera; family Drosophilidae; genus Drosophila; species Drosophila recens. The sequence continues at coordinate 41,162 of JBAMBJ010001962.1, forward strand.
TTATAGATACACAGATAAGTAAGCACCTGCATAAGAGGCAGGTAGCTAGGACTTTATCTACTAGAGAAAACATCTGCCGACTGTCGACGTGATTTTCCCATTTTTACAAAAATGCGTTGCTGTCAGGACCGGATTCCTTTGTCGAGGTTGTGCCTAGATACACACACACACACACACGCACGCACACACAGTTACAGATACATAATTGTGAGAGGATACGCATAGCTAAATAATTTCTGGCCTGTCAGCGTCTTTTATGCCTAGATACAAACACAAAGTCCTGTGCAGGATATGCGTGTGGAATATCATCAGTCTCTCTTTGTCTCTGTCTTCGTTTGCGTAGCCTTAAAAGGGGGAGCAAAAAAAGACAAAAAAAGAAAGAAATATGTCTGCGCCTGCGCAGCATTTTTCAAACAAATTTCGCTCCAGTTTCGAACTCCTTTCGACGCTGCGAGGAAAGTTAATGCGCCTGCGCCTGCGCAGCTTGTCTGTTCAACATCTGTTTGGCTGTTGATTTTTTTTTTACCCCTGCTTCCTTTTATTCTCTTATTTCTTTTCCCGTTTTTTTGTTAAGTGCGTTGGCATCTTTGCTTTCTAGAGTCTTGGCAAATGAAACATGTTTCAGCTGCTGCTCCGATCAGGTTCGTATCTTCTTTATTTTTTTCTCGTTTTCCTTTTTTTGACTCCCTTGCTGAGGGTCCCTCCCTCTGCAACATGTTCGGCGAGTATGTTTTAGTTGAAACATATGTTTTCTAAAAAGTATCTTATGTGAGAGTAAAACGACTGTGTGTGTTGATTAATTGGTTTAGATTTGGTAGCCGATTTTGTGGTTACGCTGGATTATTAGTTTTCACTTTGATAGCCTGATTGATGGACTCTGGGCTGAGATTGCGGACTTTAACCCAAAAAGCGTTGAAATTTAACTTAATTGAAGCAGGAACAACTTGTGGTCTCTATAAAACAAATTACCAAACACGCAAATTCGGTTTGTCATGCATCTGCAAGGGTTAAAAAATAAAAGAGATTTTATATCTCAAAACAGGAGTTGGAGATATTTCTTATTGAGACTTATATTTGAAATATTTGAATGCCTAAACTTGAGATAATTAGATATCTTTGTGAAATCTTAGGAATATAAGTTGTCTCATTATTCCTTGTAATAACTTTTTGAATAGTCAATCGATTGAATTCCGAACTAGTGGATAACCTGATCTTTAAGATGGATATTTTGAATTTATTTAAAAATTTATCTTTCTAACTTTAGTGAAATCAATGAATACATTTCCAATATTTGAAGCATATGAAATACCTAATTCATAGAGAAATTTTTTAACAAAACATTTTTATGGGTTTTTTTTGTATAAGAAATTTTTGGATGCTTAGAGTTGACCTTTAAGTATCTTTATCTACTACTCGAAATTAAATAGATACTTTATTGTATTTCCTATAAATTTCATGGAGATACACTTCTTTTGCTGTTTATTTGAACTACATTTGAACTTCTGGAAACTGAATCTATTATGTAAGCAAACTTTATGTTTTTATTTTTATCCTTCTCTGTATAAAACCTTTTAGGTTTCTTTTAATGAAGATCAAATATATAATTCTGTATAATAATAAAAGGTTTTCATCGTTATTCAATAAAGAAGCGATTCCTAGTTACTACTACTAGAACAGTACTTTCTGTAGAAGCCAGATACTTTAAGATACAAGAACGCACGTATGTATATAGCACTTGTGCAGGCCACTTCCCGCACACTCCTGTCACATACATATCAATTGTCACTTTACCCTAATGAGCGGACATGTGGCACGAAGCTGCAGCTAAAACGCACTTGAAGACTGCTTCTTTATATTATTTTTAATTGTTTTGAGAGACCCGCAGCATATTTAAGTATCGATATCCGGCTATGCGATATTTAAAGATGGTTCTTAACTTCGGTTGTTGTTCTTGCATTTCCAATGAGAATTCAGTTCACTTATTTTGATTCAATTTTTGTTTTTTTATGTTGTTCTGAACGTGCGCCAAGCACGTTCCAAAAAATGCCAAAGTAGCCTTTGAAAATGATGAAAAAAAGAAAGATAAAAATCAGGTAGAGACCAAAAGACGAAAGCCGAAAGCAACAGAACGCATAATTAACCATTGCCAATGGCCTTTGTTCAACTCGTTGGCGACTCATGAATCGAGGCGAGGATCGACCGTCCAGAGTCGAGAGTCGTTGCGCCTGCGCAGGATGCATCGTCGGAAACTTGAAATCAAACACGTGTCGACAGCGTTGCGACGTTGCTCCTTTCTGGTTGGTCAGTCCGAAAGGGCAGCTGGCAATGCATAAACGAGCTCAGCACACAACACACCTGCCGCCCAAAATTACAGTAGTCTCATAACAGATAGAGATACACACGCACACCATTCAGTATGAATACAAAAAACAGGATTTTCGAGTCGAAATTTGAATTTTAAATGCCACAAAATGAAACGTACTGCAGTCAAGGGAATGAGAACGGTACAAGACACTAGAGATGAGCGTGAGTCGTGCTGCTTAGCGTGACACGCTCAAATTAAGATTTTTTTGTGCTTCCCTATAGTAGAACTCGTATCTTCATTATAATTTTACATATTTTATATTATTCAAAAAGTGAAAAACATAAATTTAATATCCATTGTACAATTCCCGTAAAATTATCGTGTCACAGCGTACTTAAATTCTGTGAATCTCCCATCTCTAATCGTATCTAATCTCAGCGGCAAAGTTCAAATGCCTTTATTAAGTTGTGGACTTCTCTTATTCGATTTTGATTACATCTAGCAGGGAAATGCACTTCCTGGACAATAAAACGAGTACAAATCGATAGTGAAAATCAATTCGTGTCACATTCACAGGCAATTGAATTACGGAATCTGTTTTGGTTTCATGGAGAGTCTTTCTGGCTCCTGGCTTATCGCCTTGCTGCATGAAAATAGCATCCTGTTGGCGCTTCCGGTTGTTGCTCCCTATCAAAAAATGAAAAATAAAAGAGAAACTACTAAACTGTGCACAGCTGGTCCAGTGTCTGTACCTGACACAGTCACCTCGAATGGAAGTTGTGCTATGCAGTCCATGCAACGCATGTGTTTGTGCCACATTCAGCAAATTGTTGCATTAAATGCACATTGAATTTGCAATTTTGTGGACATTAAAATTTATAATTAATTGCTTTGTGGCATAGTCAATAAATTGCGTCTTCTGTCTGAAAATTTATTGGGCATTTTAATTGTGTCTCAGTCACAATATCATATGAGTGTGTGGGTGTGTCTGTTCATTTAAGAGAAATTTAAATTGTATAATCATTTCGTGAATTTAAACTTGTTTTATACTCATTTAAACTTAAAGCGGAAGTTGGCAGCACTCGTTAAGCGAGTTGGCAGCGTAGTTTGCTAGGTGGCAACGCTGTCAGACTTGACATATACAGTCGTCGGATAACGTATTTTGACGGATAAAGTATTTTGTATGGGATGATCTCAAAATAAATTTGTATGAAAAAGAGGAAAAATTGGCTAAAAAGTCATTTTTAGAAATTTTCAAAAAATCTTAAAAAATACTAGTGAAGAGACTTTTGAAAAATATTTTCTGCTGTCACTATTTGAATTGTTAAGAAAAACTTTTTTCATATTTTGTTTGAGACCGTGGAAAGAAGTCAAAACTGTAGAGTCTACAGTGTAGACTTTTACAAAAATTTAAAAATTTCAATGGGTACTTAATGGGTTAAGGAAAGTTTCGTATCATTCAAACGGAATTTTAATGACCTTTCCGTTGATGCCATAAAGTAAGCTCAAATTACGAGTAGATTTAACCTTGGGTTTGTCAAAATACTTTATCCGACGACTGTACATGACAAAACCCATCTCTCTCTCAATTAAAGGACAAATTGTTTAATTTTCAACAAGTTCTTTTTCACAATCGCTGAAAATGACATTTCACAGTAAAATACTTAATTTTACATAATATAATCATGTCAAGGCAAATTAAAAAACACACCAAAATGAAAGGAAACTCGATGTCAGAGTCTGTGTCTGTGTCTCTGTCCGTGTCAGTTTCGCAGTTGACCAGAGCTATTCACACGCATCCCCGAATCTCAGACCACAATCAGCCGAGCGTGTTGCACAAACACAAACACATAACACAAAACCTCACTTGCCATGCGAATACGGATGTGGATGTGGTGGCAACAAATGTGCGAGGAAATGTGTTTCATTTTACTTTTTTTTTCAGCACAAACACTGTGTGAAAAACTTGAGCCATAGTTCAAGTTTGCAGTTTGTTTTAAGCTTTTAATATATGTGTGTTTTCCTCTCAGTTCACTCACACATTGCTGCCCGTTTTTTCACTTCTTTTATATTTTCATTTCTGTTTGCGTTTTATCGTGCAAACAATTTTGGTCAGGAAGGAATACCGAGAAGCTTAACGGCAAATAAACTTGCGCCAACATTTTGCTATTTTCTGCTACTTAGTAGCTCCTACTAAATGTGTGTGTGTGTGTTGATATGTGTGTTGTTGTTCTTTAAAATTAGCACTTTATACATTTATGTGTTTGCACAACAAAAAAGCCAAAAATCAAGCATTTTATCAGAAAAGAAAAAGGAAAGAAAAGAGAAATGTTATCATTGCACTTTCAAAAGTGCAAAATTATTTTTGGTCAGCAGAATTAGCGAGTTACATATGTGCAGGGGCGTAGACTGGGTTACTTTTTTGGGGGATATAACTATCTTATTTAAAGGTCGTGAACTTAATTTTGTATTTATAATTTTTTTAATTTTATTAAAATAGTTCAAATGACAGTATAAAAATATCCGTTCTTTATTTTCAAGTTATTCTTAGACCCAATGGAATATATATTAATTGTAGTACAGTTTTTTTTGTTTATTAAATTTTAGGCAATATAAAGTTGAGGATAGATTATATTAACTATGTATTCAAATGTAAAGTTGTGTTGGAAAGATTCTGAACCATGTTGTAGAAGGTATCATAAAATTAAGAAAAATCCTGAATTTTTTCAATAATATATTCAATTTTTCCTAGTGGAATTTGTCATTTTCAATAAAAAGAGCTTACTGAATATGAATTTTCCATCAAATGCTATTCTCAGCAGATACATTTTTTCCTATTACTCTTCTCTTTAACATACATTTCGAATATTACCTCCATTTATTACCTGTATAAGCAGCTTAATGCGCTGGGTATATTATCCTCTCCACCGCCCAACTACTCCACTGTCACTGCCCAAAATGTTTGGATTTGAAACGCTAAACACACACATGCCACCACAGTCCCACTGTGAGATTTTCACACATTTTCTATAGGTTACTTTATTGGCACAACTATTTGCAGTGGAAAAGCTGGCGCTTATTGCCGCTAAACCGACACGGATATTGCCCGACCACCGTTTACTCTTTTACACCTTTTTGGCCATTTTGGACCTCCTGTCTTGTCCTTGTCCTCGTCAGTCAGTCAGTCACTCAATGCTGCTTCCCGTTGAGCACGAGTTCAAGTTTGAGTGAGTGCTGGGTCTGTTCTCTTTGCTGAAGTACTTTTAAGTGCATTTCGAAAGCGTTTATTTCCGGATTTTCCACAGTTATTCAATGTTCCGGTGTGCAAGTTGCATTTCCACAAAAAGCTTCGCAAACACTTTTATCCCCCCTCACAACGTGTGAAGTGGAAAATTTATCGTCAACAGAACTTGTGTATGTTTGTTTTCACTCTGTTCACAGTTAAGATACTGTGTACGAGTACATTTGTCATCACTGTGTGCAATAATTTATAAGAGATATATAGTATAACGAAATCTGGCAAGGCTGCGCAGCTAAGTTGGCAGCACCTAATCAGCAAGTGGACAGGGCAGGTTAAATATATTTAACCTGAAGTTACAGATTTTTAACAGTCAATTTCAAATATTATTTTTATTTCAACAACATTTTAAAGCAGCTGTTAGCTTCAGCATGTGAATTCAAAATAACATGTGATAAATTTTTCGGTATTTCCGCTATAATGGTAATTGTTTTCGAAAGTTAAATCAAGTAAATCTTTTACTCGTATGCTGTTATCACTCGAAGTTCAGTTGACACCATCTGGATGTCAGTGAACTCATTAGCATTATCATAAAAGTTGAATTGTGCATAAATCATAAAGGCTGTAGAAAACTTTTGCCTAGAAATAGGCAACAACTTTTGTCACTTGGCAATTGAAACTTTGGCAATCTAAATTATCTCGTCTAACATAGAAGTTTATGAGGTGGAATTAGGCTAGGAAGAGGTTGAGCATTAGTTTTTTGGCGAGATTAAAGCATATAATGTGTACATAGATCTGTTAGAGGCATTGCAATTAAATGTAGAAACTTGTGTGTCTAATTTTTGTGTTTTTATTTTCATTTACAGTGTCACCGTTCCTGGCTATCAGGGCAATCTGCAGGCGGCCATCTCGCACAGCGCTGCCCTCGCTGCCTGGGAGCGATTTGGTGTGGAATTCATATTGACTTTCGTTGTGGTGCTCTGCTATTTCGTGTCCACCGATGCCATTAAGCGGTTCATGGGCAATTCGTCGTTCGCCATCGGAGCTGCCTACAGCGCCTGCTGCTTTGTCTCGGTAAGTTTGACATTGATAATGATGCTTAAGGAATCTTGAGATTCAAGACTGCGAAACTGAGAGACTTGAGACTGAGAGACTTGAAAACGCACCTGCCGTTTACGCATTTTTATGGTGCAAAAATCGCTGCGTGACAGCAACAGAAATGTTCACCTTTAGGGCAAACTACCTGAGTCGGAGTTTCAACAAAAGGAGCCGAGAAATTGGGAAAGATAATTAATTTAGCGATACTCATAAGGTCGCCCAGTCCAGTTTAATCAAGTCGACTGCAGTCGTTAAAATCAAAAGCAAATATTTGCCGCAGCAATAAAAATGGAATTTATATGGATATATTTAGCGATTTCAAGCTTACGATAAATATAATAAGTATAAATCTCAGCTAGTTATGTTTCATAATTTTTTGCCATTAAAATCAAGCAACTTACTTGAAGTTAAAAAAGATTTGTATTAACATAGGGGCATAAAAAAAGAATACGCACGCATACGAATAACTTTATTAAATTTAAAATAATATAGTTAAAGCGAAAAAAAATACAAAAAAAATTTTTAAATAGAGATTTTATTTAACAAAAAAAAATCAATTCCGTCCCCGTTTTTAACTCCTACTCTTTTAATTTCTCCCATTACAGATGCCCTATCTGAATCCGGCACGCTCTTTGGGTCCATCGTTTGTGCTGAACAAATGGGACAACCATTGGGTATATTGGTTTGGACCTCTGGTCGGCGGAATGGCCTCTGGTCTGGTCTACGAGCACATCTTTAGCTCGCGTCGCAGTGTGCGTCATGGCAACAAGGGCAGCATCGACAACGATTCGAGTTCGATACACTCCGAGGATGAGTTGAACTATGACATGGACCTGGAGAAGCCGAACAAGTATCAGCAAGCCCAAGGCACATATCCACGTGGTGGTCAACCGAATGGCGGTGCTGCAGCCGCCGCACAACATGCTGCCGCCAACATGGCCCAAATGGGCGTGGTGAGCGGAGCTGGAGCGGGCAACTATTGCCAGAATCTGTACACCGCACCGCCGCTGTCCTCCAAGTACGAGCAGCAGCAGGAGCCGCTTTATGGAGGCACTCGATCCCTTTATTGTCGCTCGCCCACCTTGACCCGCAGCAACTTGAATCGCTCGCAGTCCGTTTATGCGAAGAGCAATACGGCCATTAATCGTGACATTGTGCCACGTCCAGGTCCATTGGTGCCGGCACAGAGTTTGTATCCCATGCGCACACATCAGCAGCAGCAGCAACAGCAGCAGCAACAACAGCAGCAGCAGCAACAACAACAGCAACAGGCAGTCACGGCAGCTCAATCATCGCATCTGCAGAATCAGAACGTGCAGAATCAGATGCAGCAGCGCACCGAGAGCATCTATGGCATGCGCGGTTCCATGCGCGGACAACAGCAACCGCTGCAGCAACAACAACAGCAGCAGCAGCAACAACAGCAGCAACAGCCGCCCGCTGGCATGCAACAACAACAACAGCAGCAACAGCAACAACAATTGCAGGCACCGCCACAACTTATGACCGAGATACAGGTGGCTTCACAGGGCTTCCAGCCCGTTTACGGATCACGCAACAATCCCACACCGCTGGATGGCAACCACAAGTTCGAGCGACGCGATCAGCAGCAACTTTATGGCATGACGGGACCCCGGAATCGTGGCCAGTCGGCGCAATCCGATGACAGTTCGTATGGCTCGTACCATGGCTCGGCCGTGACGCCGCCAGCACGTCATCCCAGCGTGGAGCCGTCACCGCCACCGCCGCCGATGCTCATGTATGCGCCACCACCGCAACCAAATGCGGCGCATCCACAGCCGATTCGCACGCAATCGGAGCGCAAGGTGAGCGCGCCTGTTGTTGTATCGCAGCCAGCGACCTGTGCTGTTACCTATACCACATCCCAGGTGCCAACAACGGTCACGACAACAACACAACAACAGCAGCAGCAACAACAACAGCAGCAGCAGCAGCAGCAACAGCAACAACAACAAATGATGATGCAACAGCAACAGGCACATCAACAACATTATGGCATGTTGCCATTGCGACCAAACTGAAAGCGGCTATCTTGGGGCCCCGTAACGACGCCGCCACCAGCAACATTGCAAGCAGCCCTCGCACTTCACCCCGCGGGCACCATGACCCTGCACAGCTGCAGCCTAGCCAAGCAGAGCAGCTTATTTTAGTGTAATCCCGGGCATCCAAAGGAATTCTACGCAAAGTCTTAGCATTTAGTTGAACCCAACACACACGCACACTTAAGACTAGAATTAGAGATTATTTTGAGAGAGAGATATCAGATACATAGCCACATTGTATTATTAATATACGAATACAGGAACGCACACCTAGCAGCAAGCAACGATAAGAACAGCGATAAACATAAGCCACATTAGCATACCTACAATATCATGCAAAACCTAAAAGTATACCTAAGCATATAGTACGTACAAAATAAAAACAATTGCATCCTATATAATCTTCTTATTCTAATACAGTAAAAAACAGTTTTAACATTAATTTTTTCATTCATGTTTTGTTACATTTCTCTGGGAACTTATTTTATAATATATACTATTTTTATACACCATTTTTATTGTTTTTTCGAAAATTTGTTTAACACTGTTATATTTCCACTAAAAACCTAGACTGAAGCATTATTTTATTCAATCAATTTTTCATTTACATATCTTCCACATTTTTATTTTTTTAAATTAAGTCTAAGTTTAAAAATATCAAATGTGTATATACTTATGAATACGTAGTTTAAATGTTACGAATATTTAACAATATTTATGTAAATGTTAGGCAAATAAGCTTAGAAGTCGACATCTACTTATATAGCATATATCTTACATAATATATACATACATATGTAATCATTTAAATGCTTTGTATTATTAGCATTGCAAAAACAAAGAAATATTAAAAATACAAAAACAGTTGTATAACGCATAAAATATTTTATAATTAATTTTTTACTGTGGATGGGAAAAGGAGCATCTCTTTTTCTGAAACTAGGAAAAATGTTATTTTTGAAATTGAAAAAATAGAAATAAGAATATCGTTTTACTACTCTAGCGTTTTTTTAGCTACCAACAAAATTTGCTGGCTTTTTCTATCTTTTTTCAAAGGCTATTTTGGCTTTTTCATGACCCGAAGAGTTGGCAACACTGGTCCGCACTCAAGAATTGGAGGCAGCATGTTGCCAATTCGGCGAAATAAAATAAAGTTTTTCTCGTCCGCTCGGTCCGCGCACATCAAGCGCTCTTTTTCTACTAAACTATAAGCATATGTCACCTCTCTCTCTCTCCTCCTCTCTCAATTGTCATTTCACAAAAACAAACGCCATGCCACTAGAAGGCGCCACAAAATTTGTAATTTAAATTTGAATTTGCAGTTTTGAAAAAGTAAGGTTGTGCTTTTAAATTCTTTAAAATTAGTTCGAAACACGATTCCATTGAATAACAAATAGTACAGCATACTTTTAGGCTTGATCAATAAACGTAGGATAGTTTGTGTCACGTCAGAAAGCACGAGCAGCGCACTCTTCTAGAAACGCAGCAAATGGCATGCCTTGTAACGGTAATGGCGCAATGCAACAATAACAAAGCAGCATAAATCTAAAACCGCGTAGATGGTGCTCTGCAATTCCGCGCCTCATGGCCTGTGACATTGTCAGCCCTTCGCAAGTCCTGCAAAGCCACAATCTCTAGCTGCGGTTGCATGGTACTGTGGTATAGTCTCTTTCCACTAGAATATGAATTTATTGTTCAAGTGCACTCGGGACTTGGGAAGACAAAGAATTTAAATCATTTATAATAGAAAATTGTGTACAAAAAATTAGCATTTCCACATGGCAAACTCCACATTTTTAAATACATACATACATACATATGTATATCAATCTACTTACAATAAACATAAGCCCTCTAAATAAAAGAAAACCATTCGAACAGTGCGTAATCGAAAAATGTATGTATTTGATACATAAGAAACCAAGGCGATTTTTAGGTCAATAAATGCATGCTTTTACATTTTTGTATTTGTGTGAAGTGGAATTTCAACCAGGTGGCAACATTGGCCAATTATGCAAGCTTTGCGATTTGCACTTGTACACAAATGCGTTTTGCAACACTACATTGAAGCGCTAAAGGGAAATACGTTTGTAATAATGCAGAGCTGCCTGTTGAATTTTAACGCAGAATCGCGTTTATCCGCCAACCAAATGCGCATAAAGATCGGCATAGCAACTCCAACGCCAACGACAATGGGAAAGGGTCATAGAGTTATTCCAATTAACGAATCGATTGACACCACGTTTCATCTGTGCAAACAATTCGATGGATTTTACGATGTCAACAGCCTGCAAAGGGGAAAACGAACTTCATTTGAATTGATGCAGTTCCTGCAGATGGCAAAGAATTACTATCAGCTATTGGACGATGAGGCCCTGGGACTACTGGAATTCTTTAGGAACAAGACTGCGGAGGCCATTACCCATTTGTACAACGATGGCAGCCGATCCAAAATGCACCTGGATATTGACAGACCCTGGCGACTGCAGACGAAATCTATTTGCGAATTGCCCGGCATGCAACAGTTGGCCAACATAAAGATTATCGATCATTGTAGGAAAAGATATTTCATCAATCCGAAAACGAATTTGACTGTGTTGCCACATAAAGCAATGGTCGAGAAATTCGCCGGACGTGATTTGCGCGTGCAACGCATTTATTATGATGATCGTATTATTATGGTCGCTTGCGCTCTGGATGATGACTATGCTCCCTTGGAGGTCGCCTCTTTGATGATGCCAGCCGCAAATAAAAGGGATTTGGATGGATGTAACAAGCTGATAGATCATCTAGGGCTGCTCATGGCTCCACTGATTCTGTCAAGCAGATCTTGATCAATAATGCCAGAAGGAGAAGGAGATATAAGCTAACTAGATGTTAAAATAGGCCTTAGTCGGACTGACTAAACTAAAGTTCCTTTTTTCAGCTGTAACAACTTAATTAGTATTGTTTTAAGCATTCTTTTTTTTATAATAGACTTTAAATATAAATGTATTAGATTCATTTTAAATAATCTTCCCTTTATTACAGAAATTAATTTACTTAGGGCCGTTTTTTCAATGTACATATAAACTGTATCTAAGATATAATTTAAAATTAGACAGTAATTTTAATACATTTTACGTCAAAATATATTTTCAATAGTTATCAAACATTATTAAGACATTGAAAAAACGGGCCTCAGTTTTCAAGATGAGGTATTCATGAATATCATAGAAATGATTCGGTTTACAATTAAAGGATTCCTCCCACTTTTTTAGTTTAATTTAGTTATTTTTTTGATCATTTAAATTTAAGATTACATGTAAAAACAGGAAAAGTAAACTTAATTTAATAATAATTTTCCAAAGTTTTAATTTGTGAAAGAAAACTCTTGTTTTTTCATTAGTTTTTTTTTTTTTAAAAGATGAAGGAGCATAAACAAATTTTAAAAATTGAAAACATAAAAATTACGGTGCAGTACACATATGTATGTACATACATAAGAAAATAAGCTCTGTGAAAAGCAGAGATTAAAACCGAAACGAATATTGGTTTCAGTTACGGTTTCGGTTATGTTCGGATTTAGGTTTTCGGTTATAGGTTACGCAAAATCTTTGAATAAAGGTTTCGTAACGGTGAACCGGTTTTCGTATGTTTCGGTTTGGATATACCGGTACGGTTTCGGTTCACAAAAAAAAATTTCTTTGTAAAAATATAATTATATTAACAAAATAATAATAATTAAAAAGGCATAACTTTCTTAATGTTTCATTTACATATTTATTTCACATATAAATCAAAATTAAAAATAAAATCAAAAATAGAATACAAAACTAATAATAAAATATCAGAGATTGCAAAGAAGACCTATGAGTCGGAAAAAAAAACAGTTCAAAATTTTCTGTTTTAAATTATTTTTAGTTTGTTTTTTAAATTTTTATAACAAAAATTAATAATAAAACATGCTTTTAAAATTGTATTTTAAAGTTATACTAAATCTTATTTGCAATTTATAAAATATAATATCAATTAAAAATAAAACTTTCTTTCAATTTTTATTATAAAAATTTAGTAAAAAAAATGTATTTTAAGATATATGAAAAACCGAAATTAACCCTTATAAATGAAACGGTTACTAAACGGTTATTTCGGTTTACAGAGTTTCGGTTTAAAGGTTTCGGTCAGATGAAAATTTTTTTTTTCGGTTACGGTGTCGGTTACGGTTTCAAATTTCAATCGGTTTTTACCGGTTAAAGGTTACGGTTTCGGTTAGGGTTTTAATCCCTGGTGAAAAGACATTGAACCAATAACCTTTTTTCAACCAGTGGAATGATTCGCATCAATCCGTATCCGAAAAGCTTCTCTCATCATCGGAGGAAAAGTTGCTGCCCTCGTCATCAGTTGGATTGGAAGGACACAGACGTCGCAGGTGGCGCGTCCAAATGATTCGACCCATTGCCGAGTGCGGGGACTTGCCGCGTTCCGTGTCGTAGACCAACCAGTGGCAATGCTGCTGGGCACTCAACGAACTGAGCAGAGTGGGCCAAAAAAGAAGAAGGCTATGCTTGGCCAACTTCACATGCAGTTGGTAGCCATGTTGTTGCTCCGACAATATCCTCACCTCCCCCAGCAGATTCAGTACGCATCGCTGTGGCGGAGTCGTCTCGAGAACCTGATAGATCAATACATTTCCCTGATGCATGAGTTCATATTGCGGCACTTGCTGCTCAAAGATTAGCTCGATCTGCATGAGGGTCTGATGCCATCTGACCTTCGGCCGCACCGCATCTTTCGTAACGGAGCCACAATAAAGCGCCTGGCTCATCGTAGCCGGAGTTATTGGCGGTCTTGTTGTGCTCTTCTTTCCCTTGGGCGTCGTCCTGGCAACTGGATTATCGTTGCCAAGAATTTCTTGCATAAAATGCTGTGCGCCGTCCTTAACCATCTGGTCGGTGCTCTGCAGATCCTTCAGCAGTACATCCAGAAAATGTTCCGTACTTGTGGGAGAATAGTCTGCTTCAGCTTCAATTGATTTCAAGTCATCTTTTTCATTATCCTCATCTAACTTGCCGGCTTCATCAGCTTCTTTTGATGCACCCAAAAACTGATTGGTTTTTTCTCCTTGTGTCTCCACATCATTTTCCCTGTCAGAGAACGCTTCAGAGGATTCTTCCTCTAATTTTTCTTTATTCAAACTCTTCTCATCGCTTTCTTTTAGCATCTCTTTTATGTCATTATTATCCTTTGGAGTGCTTACTTGCTGTTTATCCTTGCTCTTTCCTGTTTCGTCCAGCACGTCCCATAGTTCTCCCTTATCCAGACTCTTCTCAGCACTTTTCACCTGTACTGTGTCTTCTATATTCAATGTTCTCGGTTGCTCTTGCTCCTTGATTTCCTTATGCAATTGACGTAGTCTCTTGATGCTCTGCTCGTCTCTAACTCCGAATTCCCGCCGGATTAATTCATTCTGTAGTTGCATAGTCTTGACGCAGGTTCGCAATGTAGGACACTCCTGCATCAGAGTTATTTCCCGGACATAGACAGTGTCCAACATGGCGAAATCCACAATTAGTTGCAGATGCTGATTGTCGGGTAGATCCAAGAGTTCCTTGCTCATCCACTTGGTGGCCTCGGACAGCCAATTGCCCTCCCCAATGCTGGACGGTTTCAAGCCGCACAATCTCACGTCCATGGCCAAAGGAGGCAACTCCTTGAACTTCACATCACACTCGAGTAACTCGGCTCGCTTAATCTTCAGCAGTTCAGTGCCCTCATCCAACAGTTGCACGCTGACCAGACGCTGCTCCGACAGATCCACGACACGGACACGTTGATACCTCATGTCACGGAAGATTACACAAATATCGGAAATCTTCAGCTGCTGCTGCACTCGGCGATTCTCTTCCAAGCTCAAGTGGAGGCTCAGGGAAGTGCAGAGTGCTTTCAGTTTGGATGCACTTAGAGTTGGTTGCCAGGACTCGCAGTCGCTGGACTTGTAACTCTCTGCCATGACAGCAAAGTGCACAGGATTATAGGCTTTGATGACCTTGCAACGCACGACAGTCTCCGGTTGCCACATCTCACAATGTGATCTCTGAAAGTCCTCATCGATGGTAAAGTGTCGCTTGTTGCACAACTTCTGACTGCACTCGCCCCTGTCCAGCATTTGCGAACAGAAGACACGATTCTGATCCGTCTCCCGTCGACAGCTGGCCACCATCTGATGTATGTGCTTATCCAGCTTGACGTCATGGGCTTTCAGAAATTGCGCCAGTCGCAGCAACTCAAGGCTGCCGTTCTCGTCCAGCATCACATAGGATGAAATGTCCTTCTGCTCCTTCGCCTGTGGCAGCAGACAATTACCAATGCTGTCGATGATCGCATGGAAGCGATAGGAAAACTTTGTCCAAGCAGACGGCAGACTGTAGTGTACCAATAGTTCAAAGTTCCTGATTGGCAACTGCGTTGGCGACTGCAGCTCATCCGTCACCAGCAGCAACTCGTGAATTTGCTGCAGTTGCATAGGAGAAATAGGAAGAAAACCAAATCGGATACATCGGATTTATCGGGAAAATATTTAGGGTTTCATTGTTTTTAAATAAGAATGGTACAATTTTCATCATATTACACATACAGGGTGGGCCATTTAAGCCTAAAGGATGTTTTTGGCAGTAAAAAAGATAAAAACTCAGGTTTGTTGCTGGGAATACATCGTTACATCGGTAACTCCGAACTGTTCAAATTTGTTTCGATTTTCGGATTTTCAACGATAATCACAGACATTTATTGAGTCGTAAGGTACTAAAGGTTTTAATGGCCCACCCTGTATAAACTAATTTAACATGCCCCAGTGGAATAAGTATATGTGGATGAAGTTATTCAAAAAAAAATACTTTTAACAAAAAAGATTTGAGGCAGATTACTTAAAATAATATTATCATTTAAGATCCGTTTGAATGATACAAAACGTTTTATTAGCCCATAAAGTACCCATGGATAATTTAGAATTTTTGTAAAAGTGTTTTGAACAAAAAAAAAAACATAAAAAATACTAGTGAAGAGATTTTTTAAAAATTTTTTTTTGCAGTCATTCTTAGAATTGTTTGAAGAAATTTTTGCATTCAAACATTTTTTATTTAAGCGCGAGGAAAAAAGTTTAAAAAGTTGACTTTTTACAAAAATTCAAAGTTTTCAAAAAAGGTGAAAAGAAAAACACTTACAAAAATTTTAAATTAATCATGGGTAGTTAATGGGTTAAAGAAATTTTTGTATCCTTTTTGGTAAAAGTATATTTTTTTTAATAAATTCATCTACATATACCTATTTCACTGGGTGTACCTACGACCAAGAAGACGAAGAGGAAAGCAACATTGTGACGCCAATTGGAAAATGTCTTGAATTTCGTTTTAGCATATTTAAGAAATTGTTTGCTCACCTGATGCACTGCATCGCCCAGACCGATGCAATCGTGACCAGCCGCAGTCAGCGTCTCTTGCAGATCATCCAGCTCCTCCTTGGACTTGCAGTAGATAACGGTGCGTCTGCTCAAGGATGTTTTGGCCAAGTTAGCCAGGTAATCGATTAGCTGCCGTTTTTTTTTGCTAGAGTGTCGTAGATCTAGATCTATTTTCAGATTGCCATAGATGGCTGCCACTAAGAAATCCCCGAAAAGCAGCAGAGGATTGTGGCTAAAGCGTTTAATCAACGGGTGGAAGACACGGCCATGCCACTGCTGAGCGATCAGAATGAGCTGGAGCTGGGGATGCGCCAGACTCTGGAGCAGCTGAAGTGATTCATTGAGCAAATCGGGAACAGCAGACAACATGCGATCATAATCATCCACGATGAAGTACTTCAAACGACGCGGATCCAAGAGATTGAGTTTGTTGTCGACAAACAGTTGCTTCATGTGTGACACCGTTGTGATCAGGATGCCACAGGAGTTCAACAGCATCAGCTGCACATCCAGCAGGCTGTGATCGTGTGTGTTGACCACGTTTAACATTTGTGTATCATAGGATTTCATCAGCTGGCTGCACTGATTAAACAGCATTCGTGCATTTGCCACTGAATCCGCCAATAGAACAGCCAACGGACCCAATTTGAGTGCATCGCCATTTCTCGTTGGTGGCCTGCGCATCCAAGTCGTCACCAGGGAGCACAGCATGGGCAAATAGCACCAGGATCGTCCTCGACCAATGCCATCGATCAGCACCATCGAATTGCCCCGCATCAAATGTGGCCAGGCATAACGTTGCATGGGCCACGGCGTCTGACACTTCATCGCCCCCATGGCCGTCCACACGTCCTGGCGGTACAACGCCTCCGCAGTTCCATTGATGGGCAGCACCTGCCCCTTGCTGTGCGCCAAGAGCAGTTGCTCATTATAGTTAATTTTAGTTGTGGATTTGGCTTGGGATTCCCCGCCTATTTCTTTCGATGCCAACTGTAAAGACTGACTTGTCACTTTCTCTACAGGATTGAGAGCTGTTATCTTGGGTACTTGCTTATCCTGCGATTTCTTCACCTGTGAAGACGGTCCCATTAAAAAATTACTTAAATCGGTCATCTCTCTAATGATGCGATCAAATTTCTCTTGATCCTGCGATTCCAGGACAGCTTTCGACAACTTATCCTGTGGTGTTTTCACCTGTGTAGGCTGTACCACAACTTTCTTGAGAGGATTATCCGATTCCCTCATCTCTCTAATAATGCGATCAAATTTCTCTTGATCCTGCGATTCCAGGCCAGTTTTCGACAACTTATCCTGTGGTGTTTTCATCTGTGAAGACTGTCCAACAACTTTCTTTGGAGGATTATCCGAATCCCCCATCTCTCTAATAATGCGATCCAATTTCTCTTGATCCTGCGATTCCAGGCCAGTTTTCGACAACTTATCCTGTGGTGCTTTCACCTGTGAAGGAGTGTCCTACAACTTTCTTGAGAGTATTATCCAAATCCCTCATCTCTTTAACGATGCGATCCAGTTTCACGTGATCTGCTTTTGGTTTCAGCTAGGGATGGCAAAACAAATTTATTAATCGATTATTGAATCATATGATTAATTTAAGCTACGCGATTATTAATTGCAATTAATCGACGAAAAATAAAAATAATCGATTAATCAAATGATTAATTTTTGCTATAGTTTTTTAAAATATTGTGTAATGCAATGCCATAGTATAGCAAACAAAATTAAGAACAATAATAAAATGCCCAAAAAATATAAATACAGTGGCTCACAGCTTAAAGTATGCATGTCAAATTTTGACATTTAAGGCTAATTTGAGCTGTTATCGTTAACATATTTTCATCAATGAAAAGGTCATCTAATAGCCTTTCCTCACTAATGTACATTTTATAAAAATATCGGAGCTATCGATAAGTATGCAACTGTCTGTCCTCATAGCATAGCATTTGCATTTAGCATTTACAAAACATTTGTGATTTGTTTACAAATTCGTTTGACAACTGAAATTAAAAATTCGAGAAAACAAATGGAAGGATTTTAAGAAAAACTTCGCTGTTTAGGACAGAATCTCTGATGTTTAGGAGATCATCAAACTTTTCCCGATTGGAAAACCATTCGAAAAAACCATTGCAAAGGGAACCCAAAGTGAAAACACCATTTCCACGATCTTTCATTGAACAAGGGGTTGCCGTAGCTCTCTATGGGTTGGGATCGTCTGTGGAATAACGAAAATTGGAGACAACGTACTTATAGTATGGTATCAGCGCAACTAGAGCAAGAGTCAGGGATTCTTAGATTCTGATAATTCATTATTGGTAAAAGCAACTCGTAGCGCCCTTATCAGATCCGTCTTGTACAATACAACGGATTCTAATAAATATTAGAATATTTACCAATAAGCACTACTTTTTTATTTATTCTTTTTTAATGAACTATCATGAGAAACTGTAACGATTTAATAATAATTGTTGCGATCGCCAATCTGTAATGTTGACTCATGTAGCCATAAGGGTCGGTTTTTGATTTCTTTTGCTGTTAACTGCAGCATTTTATCATAACTACATTCTTCATTAATTTAAAATAAAGTTCAGTTTTTTACAGTTTGAAATTTGGCGCCAAAATTTGAGAAATCTAGTGGATAGTACATTCTCAAATTAAAAAAAAACTTCAAATATCGATTGATTTCCGATGAATATCGCATTGATTTTAAAAATGTAGTTACATTCCTCAGAAATGTACTATTCTCCCACCACTAGATCCCATATGAAATGTATAGGAAAAAAGTAGCATTTGCTCCAAAAATGCTAAAATGCTGAAATGTAGTTTCAGTGAGGAAAGGCTATAAATTCCGTTTGAATGACACAAAACTTTCTTTAACCCATTAAGTACCCTTCGAAAATTTCAAATTTAACTTTTTCAACTTTTTTCCTCGATTTTTTACAAAAAATATTTTAATGCAGAAAATTTTGTTAAACAATTCTAAGAGTGACTGCAAAAAAAAATTTTCAAAAATATTTTTGCTTCTATTTTTTTGGAATGAAATCTCCATGTGTGTATTCCTGAGAAAATTTTGGCAGCGACGCGATTATTTGATCGAATAATCGATTAGTGTTTTAATTAATCGCAACACATTTTACGATACAATTAAATCGCCAATGGAAGCAAAATAATCGATTATTGTGTATCATATGATTAATCGTGCCATCCCTAGTTTCAGCTGTTGAGAGTGGTTTGCCACTTTCTCGAAGGGATTTGCCGTATTGCTCACCTCAGCTATGATGCGATCAAGTTTTTCTTCTGTGAGCTTGGAAGGCATCGGCTTGTCCAGCGATTTCAAAAGCGGTTGCTTTGGACCATTAAGGAAGGACTCACTGGTTTGGGCTTTGCTCTCGGGATTAATGACTAAACTGCGCATTTCAGTAAAGAGACGATCCAGCTTAACTTTGTGAGGCGTTAATAGCTTCGGCTCCTGTGGCTGCTCCTCGATTTTACGCATTTGCTGTTGGAGCGACTCCTTGGAGTGAACCGTCAGTCGCTGATTGATCTTTGATACGATCTTTCTGTTTCTATCGGTGGAGAAGTCAGAGCTGTCGGAGGAACAGTTGCTGGCGCTGCTGGAGATGCTCGATGAGCCGCTCGTCAAAGCTGTGTCCACGCTGGCCTCCTTGCTATTCTTCACCAAGCTGAGTCGCTTCGCAGATTCGGGAATGGTTCGCGTCGTGGGCTCTGCAGAAAGTTGGGTGAACCAACGTGGAAGACGGTGAACCCTCTTCTGCTTGGGCTTTTCCTCTTGAGGATTGGGCTCGGACAGCGGCAACTTGACCTGCTGTAATCCCACAAGTTCGATGATCGCAGCGACACACGCGCTGGGCTTGACATCCGCGTCATTCAGCTCCACATTTTCCATGTTGAACAGAGCCTCATCATTGCTTTGAGTCATGTATTTTGGATCAGGACGAGCACATTGGTTCTCCACCAGATAGTGGGCTGCATTGAGCCATGTTTCATCCCCAGCCGACGACTTAATCAACAGCTGACCATAGTTGTGATATCCCAGCCGAAATATCAACAAAACCGCCTCTTTCAGCTTCTGGTGCAGAAAACTTGCCTCACTTTTGGACCATTTACTGTCCCTGAACGGGGACACACCGTCCAGACCGCCAGCCTTGATTTGGATGTGACGGCTGCACAGCTTCTTGGGCAGCTGCCACAGATCCTTGTCATGACACTGAATGAGAAATCCATAGTCCAGTGCCTCCACGACATAGCCGTCGCCACAGAAACCTATCACTTGGCCACGCATATACTTCGCCGACCTGAGCGGCAGATACCGCAGGATCACATACTGAAAACGTTGATAACTCTTGCCATGATTGGCGGCATGACAATGAGAGGGAAGCTGCGACTCAATGTGGTTCACAATTCTGCCATTTTGCCGCAGATCTTGCAACATCACATATCGGAATTTCGTCGGACTCACATAGTGCGTTATAACAATGGCTTCCTCCAGCAGCTCCCGTTCCCGTTGGTCTTCCAACTTCGGTTGCCCTGTAAATGTAGGAAAATTTAAGTTAACTTTGATTTAAGATAACAGAAGTCCCTCCTCACAAACATACACTTACACAAATAAGTTAATAGGCAAAGCTTAAAGTTCAAATAATTTTGCGCAGTGAAAGCGACAATCATTCATGCGGAAATTTCTGTGATTTCCACGCACGAGAAACTTTCATCGCAACATAAAATCATATAAATGTATTTGTGTTTATAAAGTTTTTATAGAACAAGAAAATTAAGTTTTCTTTGTATAGCCGAGGACTCAATACTCTAACAGTTATAAATACCAATTAATTTATTAAAAGGGTACATAATTTAAAGCAGGGACTGCAAAATAGAGTTATGAATCAACTAAAAAAATCAATGTGAAGGAAATATGCTATAGTAAAATGGTACACATTAAAATTCAAATTTATGTCGAAACTATCGATATCAGCCAAAAACTTCTATTTTCAATCTATAAGACATAAATCAAATTTTTACAAAAAATATTTTGATGCAAAAAAATTCTTGAAACAATTCTAAGAGTGACTGCAAAAAAAAAATTTCAAAAATATTTTTGCTAGTATTTTTTTTTATAATTTTTTGAAAATCCTAAAAAAATCTATTTTAACCCCTTTTTCCTACTTTTCACACAATAAGTGGCTTATTAGCAATTTTCAAAAAATAATAAAAAATACTAGCAAAATTAAATTTGAAAATTTTTTTTTGCAGTCACTTTGTAAAAAAATCGAGGAAAAAGTTGAAAAATATACCTTTTTTAATTAAAAATTTTTAATGAGTACTTAATGGGTTAAGGAAAGTTTTGCATCATTCAAACGAAATTTAAACGACCTTTCCAAATATTTTTTTTTATTGTAAAAACTGGACTTACTTAGCTGTTAAAGTAAAAAAAAAGTGTGTACGAATAAATGTTGGTCTGAGTGTACATAAAAGTCATTTGACTCTTCAATTTTTGAAAAGCTCGCGTAATTATTTTAAAACATGTTAGCATATTTTAATAACAATTATGAAGATTTTTGGTCAAAAGCTATAAGAATAACTAATTAATTTAACAACAATTTTAATATGACAAATAACAAAGGCAAACGAAAGTATCTCAAATCATAATTCTTAGGTAGGGTATTTGTATAAAAGTACAATATAAATAAATGAGACAGCGTGTCCTCCCTCACAGAAAAAGAAATTTAATGCCATAAAGCTTAAATTTGTTGATATTGAGTAACTTGGCTAATTAAAGCTTGAACAAAGCTTTTCGAGTGCAGTAATGCAGAAGTGGAAGAGAAAGCAAAAGCAAAGTGCAAAAAGCCGCAACTGGCGCGTCCCGACTCGTACAAAAGGTCCTTGTGCCTATTTGCCATTTGTTTGTGTTGCACTAGTTGCGAATTTCAACGTTCCCCGCGTCGCGCGTTGTTGTTGCGCACTTTAAATTGTTGTTGTATCAACTCTTTTGACACGGCAGGCAAAAGTAAAAGCTAACACTTAATCAATTGCTGCACGGACTTTCAGCATCTTGTCGTTTATATGATATTTATATGATGTGTGCTTTCATAATTTATTTCACTCAATCAAAAATTAATATAACTTGAAAAGGGAACGTTTTCCGACTACCCTTCCCTTTACCCTTCCCGATCTCTGCATTGCTGTACATTCGTACAATTTGCAGACTATGATTCCCACTGATTGTTGCTTGCAAAGAGAGTTTTTAAGAGTAAAGATAATAAAGGCAAAAGCAGATAAAAAGTAAGGCCATAATTTCCAAAAATTTTGTTCTATGCAATTTTGAGTTGAACATTTAAATATAATCAAGTAAACGCAGCGGATGTTATGTGAAATATACGAGATGTATTTAAATATAATCAAGTATAACCAGCGGATGTTACTATATATGAAATATACGAGATGTACATACATATGTATATATATTTCACCCCTCGATGCAAAGTACAATCTTCAATGTATTAAGCGCACGCTCAGCAACTATAAGAACAAAGAGCGAATAAAACATTAGCTTCACTTTAATCGCAGTGATTCTCCAATAGGGTGTGTGTTAAAAAAAAATCATTATTTATCACATAGAACAATCTTGTAAAATAAAAAAAGAACCAACAAATTGAATCGGTAGCTACAAATATGCAAATAAGAGGGTTGATCACGATACGAAAGATCAATCAAATGTGTGTCAAATCAAGCGTATAAGCCCAAGCTAATTAATAATGATAATCAGATATTATAAATAAAAAAAATTGGATTTACTTACAAGGCATTAGCTTATTACCATCGTCGCTGCCTGACATCTTAGTGTTGACCAAGGAGAAACCAAAAAATGTAGAAATCAAATGCTAAACACAAAGTAAATAAATATTTGGTTAATTATAAAATGAACTGAAAAGTTACATGAGTTTTGTTTGTCTTATTTATAAATGATCTAATATTGTATTGAAAACTAAATATTAGACAGAGTTGGGCACGGGCCTTCTTCTTGAGGCCAAGTCCAACCGGAGTCCGAAACATAAGTTTAGGGCCCGACAGCCTGAACGTCCATAAGACACAGACGTAAACAAAGCGTATATATAAAAATATATGTATATGTATTTGTCGCAAAGCTTTTTTGCAAGCTAAGCTTTTTTGCATTGAATAGTACGTCTATAAGTACAAACTATTTTTTCGAGATTACACAGTTTGTTTAAAGCCACTCACAAAGTTATCAATTGTTTATACACCAATATTTGTATTAATAACTCATTATTTATTTTGCATTACTTTATTATAATAAAAATTTAATAATGACACTTGAGCAACATACAAAGTTAAAGTTTAAACGATTTTAAAACACTAAAAGAGCGAATTCATTTTATTGCATAATTCAAGAAATAAAAAAATAACTAAAACTCCAGATCGATGCGAGTCAAAAGCGCAACTGCGATCGAATGATTAAAAATTTTGTATCTTCTGGCCACAGTATAAGGAAAATACACACATACACAAGTACGAATTGCTGATTAGCATGTGTGTGTGTGGTATATAAATTTATATGTATGCATGACTGTACATTGTACATACACTGGCGAAAATATTTGTTGGCACAGCAAACATTTTGAGATTTGGGGGCTTAATTGTTCCCTTATCGCTAACATATTCGCATCAATGGAAAGGTCATTTAAATTTCGTTTGAATGATATAAAACATTTCTTAACCCATTATGTACCCTTCGAAAATTTCGAATTTATGTAAAAGTCAATTTTCGAAACTTTTTTCCTCGATTTCTTACAAAAAATATTTTGATGCATAAAAATTCTTCAAACAATTTAAGGAGTCACTGCAATATTTTCAAAAATATTTTTATTAGTATTTTTTATAATTTTTTGAAAATCCTAAAAATGACCATTTTAACCCCTTTTTCCTACTTTTTACATAAAAAAGTGCCTTTTTTTAGCAATTTTCAAAAAATTATAAAAAATACTAGCAAAAACATTTTTGAAAAATTTTTTTTGTGAGTCACTCCTTAAATTGTTTAAAGAATTTTTTTGCATCAAAAAATTTTTGGTAAAAAATCCAGGAAAAAAGTTTCGAAAATTGACTTTTACATAAATCTTCGAAATTTTCAAAGGGTACTTAATGGGTTAAGGAAAGTTTAATATCCATTCAAACGGAATTTGAGTGACCTTTCCATTGATGCCAATATGTTAGCGATAAGGGAACAATTAAGCCCCCAATTTCAAAATGTTTGCTGTGCAAATAATTATGTTCGCCAGTGTATGTATGTATGCACATACAGTTGCGGTCAAAAAAATAGTAGTGCCTGCAATGAGTTTACAAAATACTTAAAATTTAATGACTTTTCATTTCTCCAAATTTTTTATATAATTTTTTTAAGATACGTTAACATATTGTTAATCTATCGGAGAAATCAAAGATAGTGAACAGTTATTATTTTTCGACTTAGGAATTTTTTCTTGCAATAGCCTGAAAAATGGGCGGTCAAAATGATAGTAGTGATGAACATATTCAAATATTTTAATGATGAAAGCGATCCAAAAGCCCCCTTTTTTTTATTTAAAGGTTAGATATGTGAAATGGTACTTGATAATTAACAAATTTAATAATTTGTTGTGAAGCCTTTATCTTGAATTACCACACATGGACGGATCATGGCTGTTTACATCGTTCTGTTTGTATTGAGCTCCAGGCGCTCCTAGCGATCTTCCAAAGATGAATATTATTTGTTGGTTGATGCTTAGAAATATCCTTCTTCATATCGGGACCACAAATTTTCAATGGGATTCAGATCGGGGGACCGTGGTGACCACTCCACTACATTAACTTTTTTCTATGCGAACAATTCTTTCGAAGATTTGCTGATATGCCTTGGGGCTATGTCCTGTTGGAAACCTCCAAATTATCGGCATATCATCTGAAAAATACGGTAGCATAGTGTCCTGCAGAATTTTCACGTGTTCGTGCCTTTCCATTATGGTTATGATCCATTATATGAGTTGGACCCAATAATGTGAAAATGCGCCCAGGTTATTATTCTCATACCACAATGTTTGATGGTCCTGCAGGTGAATCTGGGCTGATATTCGGACTTTAACGGATACCTTACATGTTGTCGAGATACTCGACCAGCAAAAAAAATAATTTTGGACACATCCGACCACTAGAGGTTTCTTTATTTCTCTAGGGTCAATGCAGATGATCCTTAGCAAATCGAAATCGCTTTTGGGCAGGTATTTTTTTAATAACGGAATTTTTCACGGGCTTCTTTCTGCCAGATTATTATTTTGCAAACATCTAAGAATGTTTTACACACTTTGGTCCATACTAAAGTTCTTTTTTATAAGTGCTGCAGGAGCAAAAGGGTCGCGTTTCAAAAACCTCACTACTTTTGTCACTAGTCTTTTGGACATGGATCGAGGTGTTCACATTTATCCTATTTTGGCGACTACTTAATGGCGTTTCTGATTATGGTTGGCAATCATCTAATCAAATTTTTCCACTTCCTTAAACGTTATCCTTTTAGAAATAAATTTTTTATAGGAGCACGCTTTTCTGGAGTGCAATGCTTGCCACGCCCCATTGTAACAACTCTAAGCAAAATATTTTTTATACAATTTATAGAAAATTATCAAATTACAATTATAAATATCAAATCAAGTGCCTTTCCTGCTTAATATCCTTTTTTTCCACTTTTAAGGCATTCACTACTATTATTTTGACCGCCCCCCATTTTTCAGACTATTACAAGAAAAAAAATTCTAAGTCGAAAAATAATAACTGTTCACTATCTTTGATTTCTCAGATGGATTTACAATATAATAACGTATCTTAAAAAAATTAAATAAAAAATTTGGATAAATTAAAAGTCTTTAAATTTTGAGCTTTTGTAAGTTCATTGCAGGCACTACTATTTTTTTGACCGCAGCTGTATGTAGCACTTGTACAGTATAAGTGCTATACTCGGATTTCATTCAGATTTATGCGGCAAGAACGTTTGCCACGTTTTGTATACTCAAACAAATGCATACAATGTATGCCATACATGGTTTGTGGGATAAGCGGGTGTAAGTGGAAGGGGCAACATTTCTATGAACAGTATGTTAAGTAATTGTTTTGACAGATATTAACTTTTCTTTCTTTATTTATTGTAGTTTCATGTGTTTCTTAAAACAAGTTTAAATTAAGGAAATCTTAAGATCCTTTGGGTTTTTAAAATTAGAAAATTAAATATTTTCTATGTCAAGCAACTAAATCTTGATAAAATGTAGTAGTAAAATGTTAAATAAAACTTTACGTGTCCGAATTAATGTACTATAAATACGAACGACATACATAAGTAAATCCCTAAACCTAGCCCAATTAAATTCACGTATTTATCCTTATAAATCATTGCAGAATCTGCCATACATACATATGTACACCCCTTTTTCAACTCTCTCTCTCTCGGCTAATTGCAAAACAAAGTGTGAACAATCTATGAGTTTACCCTAAAAAATGTTGCGACTTTTGCCATAGAAAACGGCAGAATTTCACCCTTTTTCCGGCTGCAACTTTCACTGTTCCGTTCTATTACTTTTTCTTTGGGTCGCCTATAAAAAGTTAAATGGCACTGGGTCGTCGTCTATCATGTGTAACCCCATCTCTGTGTGCGCTTGTGTGGGTTTTATTCCATTTTTTTCTTTTATTTGATTGTTTCATATTTATGAGGATTATGGTATAGTGCTGAATCCCTCCCATCCACATTACCAAGTGGCTGCTACGTGCGGTAATTTATGTTGCGGTTAAGGACTCTTGTCTGGTCTCTTGCTGATGGATGCTCGGGCTGCGGCTTAAGTGAAAGTCCGAAGTCCAAGGTCCTGTTTCAAATGCTTTGTCGGATTCGCATTGTTTGCGAAATTGTGAAAAGGCGGAAGGAAGGAAGGAAGATCGCACGCACAAGATAAACAGCAAATGGTTCAATTGTTGTTTGAGTGAGTTAAGTTGCCAATGCGACTCAATTGAAATGTGACATTTGCAATGCGCCTCATGTTTATTTAAACAAATCGGGCCGCACGGGTTAAACGACGGTAAAAGCAAAAAGCAAAATAAAGGGGTTGCGCAGGCTGAATGTGTGTAACGATTTTTTTTGGCACGCACTGTTGTTTATTTTGCAAATCTGTGAACTGCGCTTTTGGCACACACGCACGCTGCCCTACAATAACATTGTGATCAGATGTTGGCAATGACGACAGGTCATTGAATCACTATTTAATTTGAAATGCTTTTAAGTAATTATTTAAGGCCCTATTCTCTTTTAGCAAAAAATTTTTTTCGACTTTTTTTTTTGCATTTATTTATAGCTTGGGTAGTTGTGAATATGCCTCTAAAAGGATTTTTAGAAATTCGAAATACTTAAGGAGATATGGCCCTTTTTATCCAGCAATGTTAATGTTAATGCAAGTGAAGTCAAAACTTTAAACGCGTTTATCTCGAAACCACGTTTTTCGAACTGGCGGCCATGATATCTCCAGTTCAACCGAACCGATTTTCATGAAACAAAATGGAATCGACGCAGAAGTGTCACCATTCTGGCCCGTAGTAAAATAAAAATTTATCGATTTTTTTTACTATTTTTTTTTTACACTAAACTACAAAAAAAAAGCCTGAAATTGAAATTTTTTTTTTTTGAATGGCCACCATTTTGTCAAAAAAAATCGCAAAATTTTTATTTTACTACGGGCCAGAATTACATCTATACTGATTATAACCCCGTTTTTTTTTTCATTTCCGACGCTCCGGAGACCCGGAATCGTGGCCGCCGTGACGACACCTTTTTTTTGCACCACCAACTTTGAAGTCTCATTACTTTTTGAACAGCCATCGTATCGCGGCGAAAAAATTTTTTTTTATTTTCTTTCATTCATTACTAATTTAATAAAAAAAAACAAAATTCAAATATCTTTTTGCGTTTTCAAATGAGAATTTTTTCAAAAAAGGTCCAAAAACAGCAAGCTGAAGAATAGGGCCTTAAACAAATCGGGCCGCACGGGTTGAACGACGGTAAAAGCAAAAAGCAAAATAAAGGGTTGAGCAGGCTGAATGTGTGTAACGATTTTTTTGGCACGCACTGTTGTTTATTTTGAAAAACTGTGAGCTGCGCTTTTGGCACACACGCACGCTGCCCTACAATAACATTGAATTTATGCTTTGAAGTGATCAGATGTTGGCAATGTCGACAGGTCATTGAAACCCTATTTAATTATTTATTGACTGATCTAAATTTTTACAGCAATTTGACTATGCCCTAGTATATTAGTAGACAGCTATTTAGATGTCACTTAAATATTTATCTATGTACAAAATAATAAACTAGTGCGTAATGCATTTGCTATGTGAACCCAAATTTAATTTTAAATGTTTTATTTTATATTATTATTTAAATTTAAATGGGGACATAAATTCCACATTCACCACGAATGAGATTATTGTTCACACGTTTGTTTACATTCGGTTGAGAAAGCTGCCAACTTGCTTGAAAAGTGCCAACTTGCTTGCAATAAAAATGCCTAAATAATCGATATGCACCCGCATCACATGTCGAGCGCCATTTTTGTTTTCGATACTAGTTTTTATCGACATACACAAAGCGCATCACACATACAAAGGCAAAAAAAGAAAAATAAGCAGGCTGCGTTCGAAAAATTAAGAAAATTAATTAAACGCTGCCAACGACGCGTTTGTGCTAAAAGCAAATAAACCAATAAGGCTCTTGTGTGTGTCGTTCCACCAACAGCAGCAAAATAACCAAGTTTAATATACGCCTAGATAACATCATGTCGAAAAATAAAAAATTGTCGCTATCGGGCGACTCGACAGAGAAATTCATCTACAAGCCCAAGGATTTGATTTGGTAAGACTTCGACGTCCCCATCAAAGTATGCAGTGTCCTAACAACAACACTTATGAATAACACTTTGTAGCTAATTTGTGACCAACAAAAAAAAAATAAAAAGCAATTGTACATAACCTCAATGGCCGCGGCATTGGGCAAGAAAAAAATTATACGAAAAAAAAAAGTGTAAAAAATATTGGGCGTACAATTAAGCCGGTCATAAAAAGAAATAGAAAACCGCATTTAATTCTTATAAGCGCTGCAGTGAATTTAGCTGTCGCTGCCAGCGTTGCTGTTGCTGCTGCGGCGACGTCGCTGCGTTGGCGCTTTTTTCGCGCGCGCGCGCTCTTTTCTACATTGTAGTTAATTAACAAAAAAAACAATGTTAATATATTAATTCTTATTGCATTACAGGGCCAAAATGAAGGGATTCACACCGTGGCCGGGCATGGTAAGCTAAATAACTGTATACGCTGCTGTCGACAGCGACGCCGACGTCGCTGCCGCTGCCGTGTTTGTTTTTGACTGTACTTTTTTATGCAGCAACGGCAGAGGCGTCGGACGTGCGCTGCTGCCTCTGCCGTTGTTGCTGTCGACGTCATAACGCACTTGCAGGCCTCAATGTTTGTTGTAAATGAAGTGTATGTGTGTGTGTGTGTGCGTGTGTGTGTGTAGGTGTGCGTACCGTTGCTATCAGCAGCAAGCCTAATTTGTGTTAGCTTTAAATATGATGGCTTTCTTTTATGTACAGCCCGAGCAAATAGTGTAAATATATGAATACAAAAAAAAAAAGAGCATTCACAGTGAAATTGCCTGAACTTTGCTGTGTGCCAAGTGTGCGTGAATGTGTGAATGATATGAGCGTGAGCGTGAGAGCGAGAGCGGGAGCTTATGTGCTTACTCTCTCCCTCGGCAGCATAATTTGTAGTTTTCTTTAATTGTTTTTTTACACTATTTACTTGCAGATTGTGGAGCCACCGTTGGATCTGTTAAGTCAACAGAGGCGTGCAAATACGAGATGTGTCTTCTTCTTTGGCTCACGCAACTTGTAAGCGAATGAATTGAAGTAATTCAAGTGTATTGTAATTAATTGTAATTGTTGAATGCAGCGCATGGATTGAGGAGCACAATATTAAGCCGTTTGAGGGTCCCTGGAAGGATGAGCTGGCGAAAGTGAGCAAACCGGCCGCCTTTAGGCACGCCATGGCCGATATTGATAAGTATGTGGACAATCCCGCGGAGATTGATGGCCAAATCGATGAGAGCTGCGGCATGGGCAATCATGCCACTGAGGCAGACTTTGACAAGATTCGCGATGGTCTCGACAGCGATGAGAATCCTGATGCGGCCGCTGACGCCAACAATGGCGTTGTGCCCCATGTGGTTGGCAGTCCCGATGAGTCAGATGCGCCGCCTGCGGCTGTTGACGAAAACAATGCGAATGCTGGCGCAACTTCCCCAGTTGTGACGACGACGCCAACTGCCAAGAGCCAAGCGAAACGCACACCCAAAGCAAAATCCAGCGCTGCTGTCGCTGTGAGCAGCAAGCAAGCGAGCAAGGCGGCATCTGCGAAATCAGCGGCAGCAGCAAAGAGACGCATCTCGGCACAACAGACGCCCACTGGTGCAACGAGTGCAAAGCGCGGCCGACGCGCTGCATCCGGTGACGCGGAGCAAGTGGAGAGTCCCGGTGCGGTGGATTATGATGGCGCTAGCTCGTCATCGCTGGCAGCACGGGCACGCATCGAGACAGATGCCTTTTTGGGCACCTTAACAAAGCGTACGCCCAATGCAATCGCCCTGCTGGATCGACCGGTTGTTACACGGCCGGAAACGCAGACCATTGACATGAATTCGCGTTCGAATACGCTGGCAGATCGGGACATTACGCCATCGGATCAAACGTTCGGTTTTCTCGGTCTCGGCATGATGGGCTCAACCATTGTCAAGGATTTGATTTACACAGGGCACAAGGTTGTGGTCTGGAACCGCACCATTGATAAGGTGAGTCTCCATATCACATATTTGCATCTTTTAAATTAATTCCATTTCTCTTTCGGTTTATCTCTTTCTTGTTTGCAGTGTCAGCCTTTTGTGGAGGCTGGCGCCGAGGTTAAGGACACACCCATGGATGTGGTCGAAGCGGCAGACATAATATTCTGCTGTGTATCGGATCCCAAGGGCGCCAAAGATGTAAGTGCTAAGAATTTATTATGAAAATGAAAATGATATCCGCATCTAGTTAAAATATGATTTTTATAAATATTTATTTATTTTAATTAAATTTATTGCTGCAGCTGGTGTTTGGAAACTGTGGTGTCCTGCAGCTAAAGGATTTACGCAATAAGGCCTATGTGGAAATGTCCACCATTGATCCGGAAACGTCAATGGACATTGGAGAGGGCATCAAGGCATGCAATGGCCGCTATCTGGAGGCACAGATCCATGGCTCGCGACAAGAGGCCGCCGATGGCATGCTTATCATCTTGGCCGGCGGTGATCGCACAGTCTTTGAGGAGTGCCATTCCTGCTTCAAGACTATTGCCAAGAACACCTTCTTTTTGGGCAGTAAGTTGAGAATGCCACTAGCCATTGGTTGATTTTACCTCATACATATATATGTATTAAAATGTATTTTATTGTCATCATCTAGCAGATGTTGGCAACGCCTGTAAAGTGAACCTCATTTTGCAAACCATTCTGGGCGTCAGTCTGGTTGGCCTGGCAGAGGCGTTAGCTTTGGGTGTGTATTCAATAATTACTATTATAAATAAATTCCAAACATTTTTATAATTATTTATATTACTCTCTTGCAGCTGATCGTTTTTCCATTTCGCTAAACGATATCATAGACATATTCGATTTAACTTCTATGAAATCACCGCTGCTGCTAGCCAAGGGCAAGGGTAAGTTCACAGATCAATAACTGGCGATAGAAAAATAATGCGAATAGAGGATCACAAATTTATAATTGTTAAGAATTAAAATATAAGTCTTTTAAAAAAGCTTTACTCAGAAAAAAAAAAAAAAGATTTTAGAGGATCACAAATTCAGAACTGTTTATAATTAAATAGAAGTCTTTTAAAAAAGCTTTACATACTACTCTACTACATATATAATTTCTATGATCGGAAAGTATTGGAAGAAATTGGTTTTCTTTCCTTAAGCTATACTCATATTTGAAGTAGATGAAAGTTTTTCAATGCTGTTAAATGCTTGACGGTTTTCAACATTGTTAAAATAAGAAATCTTTGATTTTTAATGATTATAATTACTAAAATAAAAATGATTTTTAGATTTTTATCAATAAATTAAAAAAAATAATAAAAAAAACTAGAAGTAAAATTAATAGAAAATAAAATTTTATAGATTTTTAGGATACCCCATGCAAAAATATTGTGTTAGGAAATTTCTCATTCATATAGATAATTAATTTTTTAACTTTGATTCTTTTTAAGCTCATAATTCCTATTTGCGATTTAGATATTGCTTGTGAGACAGTTTAAGATTTGTTACCTTTTCTTAAATTTTATTTTTAAACTATTTCTCTTTGCAGAAATGGCCAAGGGTGATTTCAATCCGCAACAACCATTAAGTCATATGCAACGCGATTTGCGTCTTGTGCTCAACATGGCCGAGAATTTGGATCAATCGATGCCCGTGACGAGCATTACAAACGAGGTGTTTAAGCATACAAAGCGTTTGGGTTACAGCGAGCACGATTCAAGTGCTGTATTTGTAAGATCCAGATTTTAACATTTAGTTAACACGACTACCATTTAAACTATACTTTATCATTTAGTTTAAAAACCGTACACAAAAACACAACCACACACACATACACGCATATGCATATACATACAAACTGACAGACACATGTACACATGCACATTAGGAAGCGTATTGCAATTTAATTCATTCATATCTCTATCCCAACTTACTCCCTACTCATACTCCCCCTACAAAAAACAACTAGAGTAACTTCTATCCAGATCAAAGTCTAAAGCAAGATATCGAGACCATTAGCATACTGGATAATTTAACAACATCGTCATCTGGCTTGAGGCGAATGCGATGGGCAAGCGTGTAAGAAGAAATCCCTTTTTAATGTGTGACAGGCGAGAGGACACAGTGACGATGATCAAATTAATTGAAGAGTATTGACGAGAGAGGGACAGAGACGCCCATGAAAGAGAGACGAAGAGAGATCAAACGTGGGGGGCCTGTTGATAAAGTGTGTAAGCGCGGACCGCTTTCATGCCTCTGTGCATTATGATATGTAATTCGGATGTTTATTTGAACACCTATTATTATTATGATTATTATTGTTTTTTTGACTTACTTTGGGGCCCCAATGTCAGCTGACGCCGTTGTGCGAGCAACAATCAAGATCAATAACCAATCATCCCAACCAATTCCTTCCTCATCCCCATTCAATTTGGAGGCCAATTTGTATGTAATTATTATTTGTTGCATCGCTGCCTCTGTTTCGATGTAATGTTAATGTTGCTTCCCAAAATATAAGTAAATTATATAAATAATACATATTTATGAATGCAGAGAGCATGCGAATAAATTGTACAGACAAATATATATGTGAAAGCAGATTGCAATTGAGAAGAACCTATATATATGTGTATATATAATTTATGTGCTCTTTGGGCCCTATACGAATTGTAAAGAATTATTCCCCTCTTACCCTTTATGTTCGTGCGCGGCGCCTGCTTTTATTTACAATTAAATTTAACTCAATAAAAACAAAAAAATAAGGCAA
Organism: Drosophila recens; assembly: GCA_037043495.1. NCBI lineage: Eukaryota > Metazoa > Arthropoda > Insecta > Diptera > Drosophilidae > Drosophila > Drosophila recens. The sequence continues at coordinate 75,018 of JBAMBJ010001962.1, forward strand.
AAAACAAACTTGCATTATAGATAGTTTACTAAAACTGCACATAATTTTTAGTATGCATATTTGCCCTAAGCAAGAACTGCAATAACAGCCACAATTTTGTGGTTTTCTTTGTTTAAATCCATCAAAACATAAACATTAACAACAACAAATTCACTTACACCTAGACACACACACACCTACACACAGCTGGAACAGAAATAAAAAAATTGAAACAAAATAAAAAGAATTAAAGAAAAATAGTGTAAACTTTTTAGAGCCAAGAGAGTTTCGAGGGATCTATATTAATAATAATAAGTAAATATATATATATACATAATATATATAAATAAATAAATATATTTTACTTATTATTTAGTCTGTATTTTGTTGTAAAACAAAAAAATAATAAAAAAAAACCTTAATTTTTAACTATAAACCCAAACAAAGAACTTATTATTAAATTTGCCCAAAAGAAAACAATTCTATATTTTGATCTAGCTACCTGATTAGTGTAATTTGAAATACACTAAACACTAAATACACTGGGTACAACACCCTAACAATATTGTCTTTGCTGCAATCGAGTGATTACTGTAAGTTGGAAGGCACTTGAATTATGCGTGATTAATTAAGAGTTCTCTTTCTTAAGATTTTTGGTAGCACGGCAAATGTGGCACCAACTATGGCGGATATTGATGTTGTTGGCTTTAATCCTGATGTGCGCTAAAAGCGAGAAAGGTGATAAAAAGTATTCCAATGAGCTAGAATTGGCCAACATGATGGTGTACATCAATGAAGAAGTGCCATATGGCGAGAAGACCAGCGTGGTGTTAACTGTAGAAAGATTTCCGCGTCGTCCACTCCAGATGCGCCTCAGCACAACTAAATATTTGTTGGTCTATCGCAAACTCGGCAGTCATGTACCGGAAATGCCCCCGAAGTTTAAAAGGTCATGGAGTATCAGCAATATTTTGGAGAGTCTCAAGATAAAACCAACTATATCTGTCGAGTACGAAACTGGTTATTATGCGAATGTACAAGCCACCTTCTGGGATAGAGATGATACAGTATTAAGACTGGAGTTCTCAGTGCCCAGCAGACCCAGCCTCGAGCCGGCTTTTGTAGAGGTAAGCTTCAAGGTGGCTCCGCCTAAGGCTGAATGTGTGCCCGTATTGAAGATGTCGGGCTGCCAAAATCCACAGACGCCCCAGAAGGTTGTCCTTCTACGCAGCACAATTCTGCGTGCACATTTCCAGGAAAAGTGCGGCATAAAGGATGCGGTGTTAACTTGGAATCTTTTCGATCTCGCTGAGACAAGTGAGTGTTGCTCCTTCAGCTAAGATTCTTAAAATATAATATGTACTCCATTTCCTTGCAGAGTTGCTCACATCCATTCACAATGAACGACTGATTTTCGTTTTAAAACGTTACAGTCTGCGATATTCCTCCGAGCATGAGCTTTGGCGTGATCTCTATGTGCTCCGTCCTGAGGGCTATTTCAATAATACCAAATATGCGGCCCGTTGTTATGTGGAGGCCATCATGGGCAAAGTTGAGGCTGTTATTGCCGGTGGTCCAACACGGAATGCGTTTATCGGTAGAGATTTAGTTATGGATGGGACGTTTAGCCGCGATTACTCCAATTTTAGGGATGTTAAGCAATTTAAGTCTTATCAATGGGACTGTATATCACACGATGATTATAGAAATCCTTTTTGTCATCGTAATATGTTTAAAGGTAATGATAGCACATGACACTGAACACCTAAAAAGGATCAGTCTGGAATTTTAAGAAACTAACAGCTGTATGGAGTAAATATGTTGCAGGTTTAGTCTAGTATTTAAAGAATAATTAGTTAACTCTGAACAATTCTCCCATTTTTTTCAGTTTATAAATTCCTTTTCGAATCAAAATTGTGCAGAAAAGTGGCATATTCATTTTAAAAGCAACTACGTAAAAGGATAACTATAGGTTATTTACGAACTAAATTTTTTATAGCTGTATAAATTGGAAAAGTTGCAGCGCTAAAATTGTACTAAAAGTTTGCCAGGATAGGCCTAATGTTTTTTCGCCTAATAATCGAACAGGTTGTAGAGCTGAATTGTCTGAGCTAATTCTAAATTGTCCTTGAAGTTGCCCTGAGAAAAAAAGAAGACGGGTTCATTCTAATCTTAAAAATATTCGCTCAGTTTGGAAACTAAAGAAAATTTCATTAGTATAATTAACTTTCTCTTATACTTATTTTACTATCTATAAGCTTGATTTTGCAAAAGTGGTAATAAGTTGGATTTTCTGAATTGTTATTAATTTTTAATTAATAAATTTGATATATCCCCTCACTTTTCCCATTCCTTTCTAGAAATCCCTGATCTTACTAATTCTAATACTTGTATTACCACTAATTATTACTGCTAGTAATATTTTTTGACATGATTGGGTTTTCTGGATTTTCCCCAATCCTCGCAATAAATGTTGGATGATTTAATAATATTGTGAATACCCCCAGATTCTTAATTATTTACTTTTTTATCCTTTTTGTTTAAATTTAAATTTGTCATATTAATTTAATAGCGTATTATGTTACTTAATTTTATTTTACAGTTTTATAAGTTCGTTTGGTCATCTGCACTTGGTTGACATTAAATAAATAAATAACATGTTTAAGAAATCAAGGAAAATTAAGAAACAATTAGAAAATCATTGTTGTTGCATAGAATAGAACAAAGATTTATTAACTTGCAGCCTTCATTTAAATAAATACGAATCTCTTTTAACTTTTTGCAGTTTCTAAATTTCGTATGCTCAGTAATATGCTCAATTTGAACAGTCAATATGAGTTCACCTTGTCGGTGAAGTCCGATGAAAATCCCAAGGTCAAGTCGGAGGCGAAGCAGGTGGTGACCATGGTGCGATACGAAGTGTTACATGTGGTGATTATCTGTTTGGAGAACTGTGCCAACAACCAGTACAATCCGTTGAACAAGGTGCAGCTGTTGGGCAAGTGCTTGGACTGTGGTCAACAGCAGGTCATCTATGCGTGGCATGTGGGCGGACAGTATACACTCAGCACGAAGAATCTGACGATGCACATAAGAACGCAAGGAACTATTGCAAAGATCCAGTTGTCCATCAGGCTGAAGGATGGCACCTCTGGGCAGCAGGTGATGTTGTTAACGAAGCGAGTGCCACCAACTGGGGCAGATGCGCGGTGCGAGGTGCAGCCACAGGTGGGCATTGAGGCGACGACACCTTTCTATGTTTGCTGCAAGAACTTTGTGACCAAGCACGAGCCCATCGAGTATTTCTTTTATGCGGGACGCGAGCTGCTCACCAGATGCTATCGATGCGATTGCAAAGCCTATTTGCCAGTCAATTTGAGGACCATCCGAGTGCTGATCTGCGATAATTTGCTGACCTGCGGTGAGAGCTCGGTGGATGTGACTGTGACGCCGCTGGCGAATGTGACAGCGGATAAGGCCGATGAGGTGTGGGATTTTATCAACAGGGATCCCAACAATGTTGTGGAAATGGCGAATCATGGTCGTTTGAATCGATTCTTTCAGTTCATCCAATCGACGGCAACGCGGATCAAAGATGTTGATAGTGGTGAGGTCCTAATGACTGCCCTCAAGCATGTCCATCCCACGTCGTTGGCCAATCTCGGCAAGATGGCCAATTTGACTCGCACATTTGGCATCCAACTCACGCCCATCGATACTGCGGAGCAGAATCTGTTGACGGCCGCGCTGACCAAACTAAATGAGATCTTTGAAGCGGTCCACAGAAATCAAATACATTATGAAATGATTGAGCAGCCGTATGCCAATGTGACAGTTGCCTGTGTCACCGTCTACGATATGATGGAGCGCCTTAATAAGGAAATGGCACGCCCCCCTCAGAACATATTCGACGAATATCGCCATGCACACGACAAACATAAGCTCGATCAGAATCTTATCAATCAACTAGCGAAAGAGATCGCTGCCTACGATAATGAGGAGGCCAAAAATCGCTCAATGAGCTGGTTGAATGCCATGTGGCAAACGGAACGACTCTATCGATTCCTAAAGATGGCTCGCAAACATGGATTTCAGCCGGATCCCAATGAGATTGTCGCGGAGGCCGTTTCCCTCGAGATTCAATGTTTCGATATTGTTCCCGATAAGCATTATCAGATTAAGACTAGCGATAGAATGCACATTGTATATTTCAGACCCGAACTCCTCCAGGAGGTCAAGCCCTCCTTTACCAATTACATTTGCCTAAAGGTCGTTTCCACAATACGCGAACTCAACTGGTGGTATCCGGAGGAGAAGCAACCCAGTTCCGTACTGCTCTCCGTTCGCATCTATTTCTTTGAGGACACGTTCAAGGAGGAACAACACCTGTACCATAGCGAGATTCGATTCAGGACCATCGTGGGCAAGTATAAGCCGGCCGTGGAGCGACCTGATGTCAATGGTAAGTATCAAGTTCTTAGTTTACGGAAGTATTACTCTAATTATCTCTATTATTCCAATGAGTTTAGAATTTCATCATTTTTAATGACAGCACTAAAAACAATGTCTATATTTATTTATTTAATTATTGTCAGGCTAAATGCAGCCGACACAAAAATTAATTTAAAAGTATGACATTAAAATTCAAAAAATATATATATTTAAGTCTCAAAATAAATTATAATTAAAATTAAATACTCTGGGGAATCCAAAATGAAAAAGAAAATTTTTGATTGATATGATTACTCATTACCATTTCTTCGTTTAATCTAATATTTATTCATAAAAAATTTCTATAAATAATTTTCATTTTATTATTTAAATCAAAAGACTATTAATTTATCTGATTAGCAACTGTCTTTATTAATTCACTGACCTTTTGTTGGGTTTCCTTTTTTCATCTCTAAGCCGAATTTTCGTATAGTTTTTAAAAAGTCGCTGGAAATATACTATCTTTCCTTTAAAATTTTGAACTTGATATTTTCTCACTTATGTGAGTTTCTTCATTAATTTTCGATTTTACAATCTCTGTAAATTATAAATCGCTTATAGCTTGAGCCTCTTCAAATGATATTTTCATATTCTGGAACAGCGGTGGGCACGAAATCTGAATTCGGGAGCACAACAACATCAACAGCGAGTCTTTTATGCGACTTCACGGCGTCGAATGGGCAGAATGCTCCCGGAGCCACTACGTGCCCACCGCACGTTCTGGAATACTAATACTAATCGGTTAAGACCTTCAAGTGGTCTAAATAACTTATCAAATATTTCAGGCGAGGCTCGATCACTCGATCCTCGGAGTGAAGCGGCAACGTTATTACTAGGAGAAGAAAAGAAGCATAATAAATCCAGGGCTGCTCGTAGCACTGAAGAAGAGGAGGAGGACGATGGTCTTATCTTTCCCGGTACTTATCAAAATTCTTTTTGATAACAATTCAAAAATATACGTACTAAATTCGCAGGTACAGATACAGTAGTAGGCAGAGACAAAAGACCAGATGATTTGGATGACGATGAGGATGAATATGCAATCTCCGATGCGGGTCGATATATCAATTGCTTGGAGGTTGACACTCTGGAGTATATGCAATGGATTCGCTTGTATCGCATCAATATGGAGGGGCATGCGATGGTCACGGTGCGCTTCAAGGAATCGACACATGAACTCCAAGTGCTCCTTTATATCGGCGAGACACCGAAAGAATGGAAACCACTCGTGGACAAATCCAAATGTATTGTGCCCGCCAGATCGGGCAATAAGACAATGGTAATAAGGAATAACTGCAATGCGCATAAACGTGCCTACATGGCCATCCAGATCAATGGTGCAGCGAACCATCCAGATTATATGAACACTCCGATTAAGGATGGCCCCGCCGTGTTCTCGTTTGTCTTCCAGGAGCGCAGCTGCGATTATTGGACATACAGTTTGTCGAAGGAGACACAGCACTGGTCCCATGACTACTGTCTGCCCGTGCTGGAGTACCAGAAGAAGGGCACCCTCCACTGTTCCTGCACGGTGCTGGGCACCTATACCAGCTATGTGTATCACATTCCAGCCATTGTCATTCCCTTGCAGAATGACAACATCCCCTTGAATTCGATTCTTCTGGTGACTTATTTGGTTGTCTTTTCGCTTATCTTTGTTTATCTGCTGATGCTCGTCATGTATTGCAACAGCCGACCCAGCAAGACGGTTGTCTGCGATATGAGCGCATTGGACTACGAGACCAGTCGGGATGTCCACGATTTGCTGATCTTTGTGAAAACTGGCGGACGCATCAATGCCGAGACAACGGCGACGGTTCGCCTGATCTTCCAGACGACACAGCGGGCGGAATTGCAGTTCACAATCATGCAGGATCCGTCGAAGCCGCAACTGACCCGCAACTCCACGTACGTGCTCCTGGTGCGGACGCGTGACATACGGATTCCCACCCGCATCGCTGTCGCGCACAACAACGCCGGACGGTATCCCAGCTGGTATTTGCGTCGCATCGAGATCCTGGATGTCCAGAAGCAGTTGACTCAAATCTTCATCGTCAATCGTTGGGTGCGACAAAAGTTCCTCATACTCAGCTCTTCGATGGTCCTCAAATCGGGCGAATATCGCATTGTCGAGAAATGGCACGAACGCTTCCTTAACGAGTTCGAAAGACTGTGGATCAACTGGGGCTTCTGGCATCCACTCACGGGCATTTGGCGCGACAGCAAGAACTACGTGAGTCTGTCGCGTGCGCAGAGATCTTGTGTCTTTGTTAGCAAAATGCTGGTGGTTTATGCCATTGTCGCCTGCTTACTGGGCCACTCGACGCGTCATTCCGCCTATGAGGATCGCAAGATTCACATCAAAATCAAAGATCTGATGGAGATGTTTATTTACTGCGCCTTTGCCACTAATTTGGTGCATTTCGTGTTTGTAAACATTCTTCTCAGAGACGTTTAAGGAAATAAATATGACATATTTGGCGGTGGAGAAACATCGTTGGGAAGTAATGCCATGCATCGGACATATCGCTGTGGACCCCGCTTGGCTGCGAACTGCCACTGGAGGGAGCTGCCCCAACTTTCCGTTAGTGAAGGCGAAGGCGCATCTGGATCTTGCGTAGCTACGCACAGCAGATTTACCATAAGTTAATTTCTCAATACTTACAAAAAATCTTTAACCTGGCCTCCTTGGCATATAAAATAATAAAATGATAAATCTGAAATTTGAATTTTTTGTTAGTACTGTTTGTCTGCCTTTTTGTTGTTACTCAATGTTTTTTTTTTCTTTATTTAAAATATTAGTTAATTTGTGGGTTTCTGCAATATGGGTGGTCATGAGGTGGTCGGGCGGCTTTTTCAGCAGACTCCTCTACCTCAGCAGCATGATCATCATCAAGGGCGTCCGCAGGGGGGTCGTTTCCTCCCCTACATTCATAACTTTACCATATTTGGATTCCGAAATCCAACCAGAGTAGTTTTTAAAACTTTGCAATTATTTTGTGACAATTGCAGTATTAATTGCTATCGTAATAATTGCTAAAATAATAAAAAATAAATAAATAAATGAAAAAATATTTTGGGACCCCCTTAATGAGAAGCTGCCGACGCCCTTGATCGTCATCGATGAAGGGGACAACCCACTCTTTTGCGGCACCATTGCAAGCAAGTTGCAATTTAAGACTTAAAATTGAACAAATAAAATGGACAGAGCACTTACCCTGACATGCCGGTGTTCCGTATGCTGCCGCAAAGCAAATGCGATCCGGGACATTCCACAGTAACTAATCAAGGACCCGACTTATTTGTTTGTTGTGATCAAGCTGCGCCTTAAAAATCTTTGCGTCAAAAGTTTCCTTCTTAACGGTAAGAAAAACAAGGTGGCAGCATTGGCCCAAGTTTCGCCAAAAAAAACAAGGTAGCAACTGTGACGACCAGCGTTGCCAAAATTAGTTCGTTAAAAAAAGACAGATTAGAATAATCAAATTTTAAAGAAAAAATAAAAAATATGGTACTGTTTTTTAGCAAACATTTATTTTATTTCTAAATTATAATGGAAAGAAGGTAGAAATAAAATAACTGAATTTTATAGCATTCAGTTACTTCTTCAAAACTTGCTTATTCAAATCTGGCAGTTTTTAACGGTCACAGTTGGCAACGCAGGTGACGACCACAAACCATAAATACCTATTTTAAAAAATAGAGCGACGTGCACCAAACTAAAATTTAAAATGAACTTCATTATTTTAGAAAATTTACAATTTTTTTGTTTCATTGAATTTGTACTTTATTGAATTATTTATTTATTTTAAATTGCACTTTTATAGAATTAGTAAATTTATTTAAAATTAGTTGACTGCGGGTGCTGCCAGACATTTGTCAAGTTAAGTGTGACCGTCATGCATTTCAAGAGCGCGAAAAGTCGATTTTTGTTTTTGGCATTACTGTGAACTTTATAGCTATAGATTAAAAAATTTGCATTAATTTTTTGCAAGTATAAAAAGGAATTTTACAGTTGTTACCTTCAACAACTACTATTTTTATTATTCTATTTAGATTTAAAATTTTTGTAAGCAGAATTAGTACGCTGCACACTTATCTAGTATTTTTGGAATTATTTGGTACATTTCGTATTTACTTAATACAGTTTCACTCTTCCTCTTCCCGTGCGCTTAGTTCGTCGTGCGTGTGTGGCAGAAATATTAAAATACTTTTAATCAATTAATTAAAACCTTTTCGATTACATATAGCCTGTGCTGGAATGTCGGAAAAGAAACGTGCACGTCGCCGTAAAGATGTAAGTCTGTGGTCAAGCGCAATTTTAAGAACGCAGCAAACGTCGCAAAAACAAAATTGACGTCTTGCGTGATGAGTACGTTTAAGTGTGTGTGTGTGCGTGTGTGTGTGTGTGTGTGTAGGTATGGGTGTATGTGCCACAGTCCAATTGGCATGCTCATTGTGTTTGTTTTCATATTTATATGTGCCAGAGACCTTAAATCTGCCGAATCGCTAAAAATGACAAACTGATATGAATATGAACAATATATAATAGCCATATCAGTGTATCTAAGCGGGAGTTAGTTCAATTCAATAATTCAGCATAGCTGTATTTTGTATATTGTGATGTTCAGTATATGCATGCACACACACACACACATAGACTTGTGTCAGAATATGCGTGGGTGATGTGCACTGTTTGTTTGCCCCCTGCCTGCACTAGTCTATTATTAACTTGTAATTCCTGTCCATGCCACATCATTCCATTAGTCGCTTCAAAGAGTGCACTTTCGTGTCTTTTGTGCAGGCAATTTTCAATTTACATAGCTTTATTTGTACAAGAGGCAAATAACCCCCGCCAGCACTACTCGCCGTTATTCCCGTACACACAAACAGCTGTGAGGTCTTGTAATTTTATGGCAAGTCTGGCAACGCTGCTTGTTTGGAAAGCTGCTGTAAACCAGCGCTAAAAACTAAGCATGTGTTGGTGATCATCAGTAACAGCAGCAGTTTTGTTGTTGTTTTTGTGCTCTCTCACATGTTTTACTCAGTGTTAACCTGGGTAATAACGTGTGTCTCTCTCGCTCTCTCTCGCTTGGCTGTTCTCAGATGCACCCACTTATCAGCGGTTTTGTTTTGTATTCTGCTGTTGTTGTTGCTGCTTTGCTATTGACTTTGTAGTTGTTGGGGAAAGTTTCTACCTTAAAAAAGAGTGTACGTATGTATATACAGATTGATGTGTGTAGTGATCGTGAGCTGTGTGTAGATCCCCACTTGTTTGACCAGCCAGCTGCCAGTTTTCAGTTTCCAGCTCAGATTCAATACTTTCTAGACTTGCTTAGCGATTGCAACACGTCACGGCTCAAGAAAAATTAAAATCTCAATAGTATACAAATATTTTCCGCATTACACACTCTACCTAAAATAAATTTAAATAAAATGAGCGAGGACGAGCGATTCTCGGATAGGGAACACCAGGAGGTTGAAGAGGAGGAGGAGGAACAGGAAATCTTCGACGACGGCTTGGTATTATTATTAAAACAATATGCAAATACGTAGATACAAAAAAAAGTAGTGTGCTAATCAAATGTACAGTGTGACGAAATACGAAATTGATGTCGTGGCCTAAATTCGTTGGTTGAATGAAAGCCCTAGGGTGGCTTTTGTTATATTTAAATTAAATTAAATTAATTAAAATTAAATTAAATGAAATTATTTATTTTTAAGAAAGCTAAAGAATTTTTTTTTAAATTCTAATAAAGTTAAATGTAAATTTTTAATTAATGATTGAGAAAAAAGTTCATAACTCAAGCAGAGCTGCCCAAAAAAAGCAATTAAAATTTCAAATTTAATTTATTACTATTTTAATAGCTACAATTATTAAATTTTGTAGTCAACTGCGCTTAATTTAACGTTAAACAATCAAATATAATATAACGTGATTTGGTTATTTTTATTTAAGACAAAAAATCCCTTTCTTGGGTTTTTATTTTTTGATACATACCTTAAAAACAAATAAATCTACATTAAATAATAAATATATTTCCTTATTGCAGGAATACTCCGAGCCTGGACAGCAGAAAGTGGAGAAGCCGTCGAAAGATGAAAAGAACGTGGCGAAATGGCTAAAAAAGAATGTCAAGACAAAGAAAACAAAGTTTCTCAGTCACGTTGTCGAGTATTTCACCTCGAGCAAGGCCATCGATGCGCTGATGAAGTCGAAATTCGCCGAGGGCGATAATCCATTGTTCAGCACACGCGAACAGGCTGTGGAGTTTTTGGACATAATGCTGGAGCACAAGTTTTTCCATCGCGCCAAGAAGGTGCCCGTCACGCTGGACGAGCTGCGTGGCAAATCGGAAAAGAAGTCGGACTCGAGCAAAACGCAGGATAAGGAGAAGGATAAAACAGAAACCACTGGGGGAAAAGCCAGCGCAAAGACTTCATCGTCATCGGAGAAGAAAGATACGGAGCCGGAGGGTGATGGCAGTGGTGTGCAAGCCTTAGTCGCCGATAAGAAGGAGAAAAAGAAACGCAAAATTCGCCTGGACATGCATCCGGAACAAATCTTTGTCGACGGCTCCGAGGCGTATGTGTGGATCTATGATCCAATACCATTACACTATTGGATCATTGGTTTCCTGTTGCTGCTCGGCGCCATTGGCATTTGCATGTATCCGCTGTGGCCCCCACTGCTGCGGAAGGGCGTCTACTATTTATCTATAACTGCAGCTGGTTTCCTGGTCTTTATACTGGCCCTGACTGTGGTGCGTTTAATTATATTTACGATTGTGTGGGCGCTAACCGCCGGCAAACTGCATTTCTGGATCTTTCCGAATCTGACCGAAGATGTGGGCTTCTTTGCCTCCTTCTGGCCACTGTATGAGGTTAGTGGCGTCATATTTTTAGCGTGTATTTGTATTTAAACAACATTATTTCACAGAGCAATTATGTTAGCGACGCATCCGCGTCCACATCATCTAAAAGCGACAAGAAATCCAAATCAAAATCGAAGAAAAAGGAGAAAGACAGCGATGCTGAGGAAGACACGGCTGTTGATGCAGATGGTGATGGCGATGGTGATGGAGACGGCGATGGAGATGCCGATGCTGATGCATTGCCCTTAGAGCCAGAAAAAATTGAGCAAATCAAAGAGCATGATGCCGACATGGAGGTGCGCAAACGTCGCAAAGTTGGCGCCGATGAGTACGAGGAGGATGACGATGATGATGGGGATGATGATGGGGATGCGACTGGCGATGATGGGCGGGAGATCGCATCATCGGATAAGGAAACAATAGCACAAGCCAAGGATACCAAAGCTGGGTAAGCTGGCCGAATCAATTTGCGTATCAATTAACGTTTCTCAAGGCATTTGCTCGAATTTTTATTTACGCTCTTTTTGGTTTCGATTTTATACGCAAGTTCAGTCATATTAACTTTAGTTGTTAATTGTGTAAATCTGTTGTTCCTTAATAAATTATATTGTATGATTTCAATACGCATTAAGTTTTTATTCTTCATAATTTCCTTTGCCAACTTTCTGTTTGTTATTGTTTGCAAATCATTTAATTACATTAATTTCTTGCAAAGCATGTCATTCTCATTCATAATCTAATCACACGGCAGTTGGTCCTCAAGCTACATAAAAATGTGGTTGTCCAACATGGTAACAGGAATATATTCTTAAGAAAAATGTGTAAATATATGCCTCGAAACTAACTTGGTCAGTTAAATATGAAATAAATTGAAAAAGTAACCATAGATAATAAGGAATTGTTAAATACTTTATTAGACCAATGATATATAAAAAAGAATGAGTAAAGATATCAGAATTCCTTACATATTTAAATGCAATTTTTGCAATCATCCTATTCATTTGAAAAAAATTTAAACAAAAATAATAAATTCATAGATATTATATATTAATAATAACAATATATAAGAGGTCTAGTCTACTATCCTGTAAGTTAAATGTTGATCAACTTGTACATGTTGTATTTAAAAATTCGAATTTCACTGTGAAGCAAATTGGACTTGGCTCACACAAAAATGTAAATATTGATTCCAAGCAATTCCATCAATTGCCTGTATCATATAAATGCCACTTGCCATTGAAACTCATTCATGCAGCTCTGTTTGCAGTCTGTTCTGAGTTCCTTGAGTTTGCGAGCAACTTCGTAAACTGTGGATATTAAATATCAAGACTGATACAATCCACAAATTAACTGAGTAAGTTTTACAAGTTTAATTTATCATAACTACAAACACACACATAAACATTTTGGCATTTAGTTTTGGATTATAAATTTAGTTATTTACGCTATGATTTGATTTGAATGCTTTTTTTTTGATTAACACACTGACTATAATTTAAGTAGCACTCACTAATGTCTATTTTGTCTCTTGCAGCACACCCCGCAATTCGGAATCGGACTCGGAGAGCTCAAGCAAAGATTATGAAATAATTAGTTCAAGTGAAGTGCAAAACGTTGCGGGCAACTGAATGGAAAAAACATAAAAAAAAATCAAATAAAAAAAACCAAAACAGAAAAAAAACCTATAAATCTATGCTTAATGTATTTAAATGAAACACATCCACTTCTAGCTAATTGATAAGACAGAGCAACAACAATTCGTGTTAATTCCAGAACAGAAATGAGACATGTGTCGGGCTTTTCCGCACATAAAACAAAGAGATTCATGTGAAACTGTATTTTGATTTATTTTTCTGATATTGTGCCTGAATACATGACATTTCCTACCAATAATATTAACATATTTTAACACTAAAATATGGCCCGAGGCATTTCGGCAGTTGTCTTTTCGTTTTAGCTGTGTTTTTGTTTATTGCTAAACGCTAAACAAGTTCTCAAATTGTTTTAATTTTAAAACCATGCAAAAATATTATTAAATGCATGCAGCTCAGAACAATTTTTTTTTAAAATTATTATTACTACTTTTATTTTTATTGTTTGATTTCGCGTGCAGGCATCGATTGCAATTGATAATAATGTTTATGATGTGCATGATTATGATTATACAATATACAAAAATATACTTATACAATATAGTTAATGTACGATCGATCACTTACTTTAAATGTAATTAAAGCAAAATCACATTGAAATTAGTAGTGTAAACATCTAATTAATTAAAATATTATAAATAAAGCTAGGCAATTCTGATGTGAGAAATCATAAAAACAACAAAATGTTCGTTTCTATTTAAAAAAAATATATAGTTTATTCAATTCACAAAATATATAACTTATAACTCGTCCTTGAACTGACGCTCGACATGATATTGATCCAAGAAATGATTCAGCATGAACCACGCATGCCGAGGAAACAGCAAACCAAAAACAATAGCTAGTCCAGCTAACTGTGGTGCAAATAAAATTATTAAACATATATAAATATATTATTCATGATGTAACTCAGCGGTGGGCACGAAAACTGAACTCGGGAGCACAACAATAACAACTTTTGTGCGACTTCACGGCGCCGAATAAGCAGAAAAATAGTTGAAAGCAGTCGCTGCTCCCGGAGCCACTGCGTGCCCACCGTTGATGTAATACTTACAAAAATAATACATTGGGCTAACCAATAGAAAAGCCAGAAGGATACGCTGGCACAGGCACTCAGCAAGGCAGCCGCAGGATTCCGATAGCGCAGCTCAAGTTTCTCAACACTTTGTGGCTCACACATTTTCTAAAAAATATATTAAAGAACTTCTTGAATATTGATACTGTTTCTTGCATCGTTAAGTAAGATATGCTTGCTTTGTAAAAGTAAAATATTTTGAATTCACTCTGATAGTGAAGTGAAACCTATTAAGTTTCGAGTGCCGTTCCTTCGTTACAACTTAAAAGTTTGATAGGTTTCGTCATCATTTCATGAATTTTCTTTTGCACCAATTCGTTAGCTAACCATCGATCGTTTTTCTCTTTGTTTTTGTGTTGTTTTTGTAAATTATAATCTTTAACTGATTTCTCATTCACTGTATAGGATAATTCCATTTGCATCGTCTTGTATTTTATCTGTCGGCTTCTGTGTCTCAACGGATGAGCTGGCCACACTGGAAGTTGATGTCGTTTTAAGCCAAGTTTTCTGCTTTCTGATGCCGAAGATTCTTCAGTTAGTTCACTTGATTTAAATTGTGCTGAATGTTCAAAGTTTTCGTATTCGTAAGTCTGCATTTCATTTGATTCGACTTTTCGTACATCTGGAGTACGAAATTCGAGCAGGCCAAAGGGTTTATTCAAGCTCATCGGCTTGAGTATATATTTCTTTAGTTGTCCCGTTTCTCTGGCCGAGGAAACCATTTTGGGTTGGACGATCTCACCGCACTCAAATCGAACCGTTTCTATAGTCCTCACCATTTGGAGAACGGTTGGGAATTTTGGCTGTCGTTTTCTCAGTTTCTCCAACAATTCCTTAAGATGAATATCTGTTTGTATAGGTCCTGATTCTAAAATTACTGAACTTGCTGTAGAATCTGTAGACTTTGTGGAAGATTCTATTTCATCTTCAGTTTTCACTTTTATTTTTTTGGCAGCTTTAAATTTATGAATATCGTGTGTTCCTTTTGTAGTTTCTGTAGTTTCTTTGCATTTTGTCTGAATCTTTTTGGAGTCCTTAAAATTAGTTAAAGTGTTCACACTTTGTGATATTGTGAGATCGTCTTTATCTTTTTTGGCATTTCTTTGCAACTTTTTAGGATATTTAATGTTTTGATAATCTTTGGATTTGCTTTGAGATTCTCCGAAATTATCAAGTGATTTTTTTTGAAACTTTTTTGGATCATTGAAGTTGGGAGTATTTTTTGAACTTGTTGTAGATTTTTTGATGACATCTTTGACTTCTCTGTGCAATTTTTTGGGATCTTGAAAGTTCGAATTTGTTTTTGCTGCAGATTCTTCAGCTATTACCTGCAACATTTTGACATCTGTTAAGTTCTGAGAGCTTTGAAAATTTTTTATATTTTGTTTTTTGGATTTGTCTAATGGAAATTTTGTAGATTCCAAATTCTTTCTTTCAGATGTTTTGGTGAGATTCACTTTTGTTTGAGTTGTATTTGCGGTGTGATAAGAACTGGAACAGCTCAAGTTTTCCGAATGGAATCTACAATTCTTCTTAATTTTGGTATTATTTGGAAGATTGAGGCCACATTTTTGACAGTTGGAATTGGTAGCTTTTGAAAATCGATCTATTGATTTCTTACCCCGACAGCCGTGAAGTTCCTCTTTTGAACGGTGCTGATTTATGGAGCCGTACTTTAGATTTCCGTTAATTTTCAGCGGTTTCATTTCTTCAAGGGAACTACTTGAAGCGCATGTCCCATTGGAGCGTTTCGATGTGAAGAATCCACTGATAATGGACCACATTGATGTGGTGGAGTTGGGTGCAGAATTAGTGGTACCCCCGTTGTCTGTCATCCCATCTTTGGATAAACCATTGACATACTTTGCATCGCCTGCTGATTTATTTGAATTGGAATTTAAAGGCAATTCGTTTGACATGTCATTGGAAAGTTGTAACTCAGTCTGTGGAGTGTCCACAGTTGTCTTTAGCACAGCGTCAGTGTCGTCTTTCAGCACAGTGGATACCCAGCCACTGTCGTCGACTTTAATCTGCAGTCTTTCCATGAATTGCATCAGATCCTTAACGGATTCCTGATTTCCTTGATTCGATTCCAGTTTTTGCCCATCATCAACAGCTGGCTCCATTAGCCAGAGAATCTTTTCCATTATGGTCAGAGGCTCCACAGCGACTGCTGGCTCCACTGGCTTCTCTTCATATGGCGGCTCTTCGCCTCCCCGACTGCGCACCGATTGCGGCAGCACGGGCAGCGTGGAGCTGGCGCTCTTGTGGCTGCTGCTGCCCGTGCTGCTGCTGGAGGCGCTGCTGTCGGAGAGACCCGACTGGGCCACCGCCTTCATCATCTCGTGCAGGCGCAGTGGAGCGCCCACACTGTAGCTGTGACGCGGACGTTCCGCGGCAGGCGGCGCCGTGGGCATATCGAAGGGCGATGACGAGGAGCAGTCGCTGCTCGGCTCCGAATCGAAGCTGGACAGTCGAGTGGCTGGCAAGTCCGTGCGTTCCTTAATATGCAGCGCCTTCGGCTGACGCAACATTTGTCGAGCACTCTCCACCACGAGTGCATCCTCCGAGGGTCCCTCGTAGCTGTCGAAGGGCGCAAATTGACTGGTCGCATTGTTGACCTCCTCTTTGGTGGGCAAACCGCCGCCCTTGGCGCGCACCTTCTGCTTGGCCAGGATCTGGGAGAGCACCTGGGACAGCGGCGGCAGGGGGCGACTGTAGTGGGCGCGCAGTGGACGACCATTTAAGCGACGCCGCTTCGAGATGGCGCCGCCGGCTGCGTCGGTGATGGGCTTGTCCAGCGGTATAAAGTCGCTGACAAAGAGATTGTCATAGAAATTGGATTGACGCTTGCGCAGATGCAGCGGACGATTGAACACCTCGTGGGCAAACGCCACCAGATTGGGCATGTCCTTGTTGGGCTGCTCCCAGACAGATTCGCCAGGTGGTGAGGGCGGTGGAGATGGCGGCGGCGGTGGTGCCGTGGAATGCGGCTCAATGTCCAGCTGCTCCTTTGACGCCACTTCGCGGTGTTCATCGCGACGCTTGGCGTGCCCACGCTGTGGCCTGCGATAGTGTCCAAAGCGTCCGATGTACAGTCTATTGTTGTTGTTGTTGCTCCTAAACTTTACCTGCTCCACGTTCAGTGGCTGCTTCTGCTGACCGCCACACTTGAAGCAGTTGCTCTTTTGACCTGGCTTTGGCTGCGGCTTCGGCTTCTTGGCTGCCTTGACGCGCTGCAAATCCTGACGCTCCACCTCCTCCTCCGCCTCCTCCTTGCGTCGTTGCTCCGCCAGCATCAATTGTCGTTTCTTCGCTGCCCGCTCCTTCTCATCCTCATCACTGGAGGAGCTGAAGCAGGCACGTGGACGACGTCGCCGGCCGCAGACCTCGCACCAATGCTCGGGAGTCGAGGGCGGCGCAATGTGGAGAATCGAGCGTGGCAGCTTCTCGCAGAGACACCAAGTCGTGGACGACGTGGACGACGATCCGTAGCTGGACATTTTCTTCAGATACAGCGAGTAGAGTTCATAGAATCGAAACATTCAACAATGAGAAATTCAATCTCGATTCAAATGGAAATACTTTTTATGTTGTTCTGCTTCCGGGGAACTCCAGAACTCGACTGAATTCCAGTACAATTCCTGAATTCCACAAAATCCACATAGGCCTGCTTTTACACTGGGAATCCACAAATCAAAATCAAATTATAATATTCAAAAAATATATTCCGTCGCTGCTCAATTCTTCGGAAAAAAACTGTTTTTTGCAACTACGCAGTTGCAACGATTTGCTTTTCAGTGTTGCCAAACGCGTGCAAGCTTGCGACGAACTGACATGTTCAGTGTTGAGCAACGACCAGGCAAATGTTCAACTTTCAAACTTGTAAATCACAAAATAAACGAAAGAATTTGTACATAGTTTATTATGCTGAAAATAAAAACTTAACAAACTAAAAATTAACAATTTTCTGCTGTTTTTTATAAAATATTATACTATTTTTATTTTTTAAATATTATAAATTTAAATACATTTGAATATATTCAATTAAAATTTATCAATATAAATACATTATTGTATAATATTATTTTTATTCGGGGATGCCACAGAAATCGCTTTCGCTTGAATTTCACTTAAATTTTATACAAATCGCTTTCGCTTGAATTTCACTTAAATTTGTGGCACCCTTAATTGTTTATGCATTATTTACTCACATTTAAAAAAGTTTTTGCAGTCGAGTTTCAGTAATTCGAATCAAAATTATCCAAAGAAAAGGTTCGAGTTATGGAGATATTCGACTTATAGAGTTATTTTTCTTAAGTTTATTAATTTTACTGCCAATCATTTAGCTCGAGTTAGAGAAAAATTCGAGTTACAAAAGTTCGAAATATGGAAGTTCAACAGTATTTTAGTCTTTAAACTTTATTTTTATAAAATCGTAGTTTATTATAAATCTTTCTAATTTTTGTAAAATAATTTACTCACATTTGAAGAGGTTTTCATTTTTATTTTTTATATTTCATTTGAGTTTTGTTGCCACAAAATGATTAATTCCATTCCTCAGTGTTTCATTGATTATTTGGTTGCACTTCGCAAACATTTGTATATATTTTTATTATTTTATATACATACATTTATATATTTCCATACATGCATAAAGAACACACACACGTACAAGCGCCTTGCGTGTTTAGCTAAGTAATATTTGATGTACCATGTGCAATTATCCAAATAATCAACAACAGAGCAAACAAACATATTAATATTTTAAAGTTTAATCTTTAATACGTATATTTGTATGTATGACTGAAGGACATTAGAGAAAAAGTTGGTACAGATAGCCGAATATAAAATACCCTAGTAGACATATGAAAAATCAATTAATTATGAATACTTAAATATTAACATTTTAATCCTTTGTGATTGAAAAAAAGAAACTAAATTTATTTATGATTTCTAATTTTTATAACTGAGATAAAAATTAGTTCAAATTAAAATAAATAATTAATATTAAGAAAAAACGTTCAGAATGATTTTTAAGGTTTTCCACATTTATTGCAACGAATGGGAAAATAATTATATCAATATTATTATTCAATTGATCAATGTGCTGTATTTTGGTGATTTTGAATTTCGATTTGCTGCACATTTAAAGTCAAAGAACGCATTAAAAGCGCATTGGCCGCAGTCGACAGTTGTGCATTTCCGGCTCATTGGACAGGGAAAGGCAAAAGGCGTTGCATTGAGTTGGGTGCACAATGAATACGACGAGTACTCGCCACGAGTACCCAAATCAAGCATAACTATAAATTATAAAACAAGTCGTTCTGCGAGTGTACGTGCATCCATTTTGAATTACAGGGCAGCTGTTGGCAATTTATGTTTGCGATTTACCCATAAAACTAGTATGTATAATAATATCAGTTCCATACTATATCATAAGTTTGTACTATTGGCGCCTAATTGTGCAGTGTATTCTGTATTGAGAATGCCCAAACAGCAATAACAATTCCTAGGGAGGAAGAGCAGATAAAAAATTACTTGGTTGTTGGCGCAGGCATTTTAATGCATTTTTATTGCAATACTTTTAGTGTTCTGTTCCTTTATATTCGGTATTTTACTTTGTCCTGGAATTTTCAGTATGTTTTCTTTTCCGGTTTTCCTTTTTTTTTTTATTTGCTGGTTTTTCTTTCTTTTTTTTTTTTTGGCTGGCGTGGCTTTTAGTTGGCGTTTATTGCATTTCCTACAGCATTTAAAACGCGAATGGGCTGCTGTAATTTAATGTGTGCCAACTATTTGAGGCACGCACACACGTACAAAGACAGACTCACACATACATATGTACAAATGCAGACAGACCGCCTTACACACAGAAGGGGCGTGGCTTTTGGTCGGACAATGAATTTTCATGAATTCTCTGTAAAGAAAAGCAATTTTAAAGTGCTGAAATAATCGATTTAACTTCCGCTTGTTTCTGACAACCTTTTAATATTGCAATATATTAATAGTATTATATTATTTTTATCTATATTATAATTTTCAGTTACTTTTATCGAATTTAAGTCCCTTGTAAGTCTGTAGAGCTTAAAGTGATATTATGTGCTAAGCTCTTGCCAAATTAATTTTTTCTAAATATTTTATTTATTTATTTAATAACTATTTTCTAGTGCTACAAGTAGGATTACTTTTCAATTATTGCACTAGTCACACTTCACAATCTTATACTTATTTTTACAAAAATTATAATTTATAGTTTAACATTATCAATTTAACATCAAGTGGAAACACGTACATCTAGTTCTAATATATGTAAATAATTAAAATATAAAATTAAATTTTATTTTTACCTAATTTTAGATTTAATTTGTTCACCCACAGTAACAACAGCTCAAATCGTTATGGATGAAACTTTTCTAGCTTCACAATAATTTAAAGGCACATACATACATATATTCACAACTAAATGTTGACAGCTCCTTCATATTTGCACTTTAAGGCTTAGACTGAATTTTAATTGAAATTTCGTACTTCCTGTTACTTTCTGTTAATACAAAAACAATTTCCGCCATTTTTGGGATGTACCCGGCAATGTATCACGTACAGCTGCGGTCAAAAAATAGTAGTGCGTGCAATGAATTTACAAAAGCTCAAAATTTAAAGACTTTTAATTTATCCAAATTTTTTATATAATTTTTTTAAGATACGTTATTATATTGTAAATCCATTTGAGAAATCAAAGATAGTGAACAGTTATTATTTTTCGACTTAGCAATTTTTTTCTTGTAATAGTCTGAAAAATGGGCGGTCAAAATAATAGTAGTGAATGCATTAAAAGTGGAAAAAAAGGATATTAAGCAGGAAAGGCACTTGATTTGATATTTATAATTGTAATTTGATAATTTTCTATAAATTGTATAAAAAATATTTTGCTTAGAGTTGTTACAATGGGGCGTGGCAAGCATTGCACTCCAGAAAAGCGTGCTCCTATAAAAAATTTATTTCAAAAAGGATAACGTTTAAGGAAGTGGAAAAATTTGATTAGATGAGATTGCCAACCATAATCAGAAACGCCATTAAGTAGTCGCCAAAATAGGATAAATGTGGAAGACCTCGATCCATGTCCAAAAGACTAGTGAGAAAAGTAGTGAGGTTTTTGAAACGCGACCCTTTTGCTCCTGCAGCACTTAAAAAAAGGACTTTGGTATGGACCAAAGTGTGTAACACATTCTTAGATGTTTGTGAAATTAATCTGGCAGAAAGAAGCCCGTGAAAAATTCCGTTATTAAAAAAATACCTGCCCAAAAGCGATTTCGATTTGCTAAGGATCATCTGAATTGACCCTAGGGAAATAAAGAAACCTCTAGTGGTCGGATGTGTCCAAAATTATTTTTATTGCTGGTCGAGGATCTCGACAACAAGTAAGGTATCCGTTAAAGTCCGAATATCAGCCCAGATTCACCTGCAGGACCATCAAACATTGTGGTATGAGAATAATAACCTTGGTGCATTTTCACATTATTGGGTCCAACCCATATAATGGATCATAACCATAATGGAAAGGGCACGAACAAGTGAAAATTCTGCAGGACACTATGCTACCGTACTTTTCAGATGATATGCCGATAATTTGGAGGTTCCAACAGGACATAGACCCAAAGCATATCAGCAAATCTTCGAAAGAATGGTTCGCATAGAAAAAAGTTAATTTAGTGGAGTGGTCACCACGGTCCCCCGATCTGAATCCCATTGAAAATTTGTGGTCCAATATGAAGAAGGATATTGCCAAGCATCAGCCAACAAATAATATTCATCTTTGGAAGATCGCTAGGAGCGCCTGGAGCTCAATACAAACAGAACGATGTAAAAGCCATGATCCGTCGTTGTAAGGCGGTAATTCAAGATAAAGGCTTCACAACAAATTATTAAATTTGTTAATTATTAAGTGCATTTCACATATCTAACCTTTTAAATAAAAAAAAGGGGGATTTGGATCGTTTTCATCATTAAAATATTTGAATATGTTCATCACTACTATTATTTTGACCGCCCATTTTTCAGGCTATTGCTAGAAAAAAATTCCTAAGTCGAAAAATAATAACTGTTCACTATTTTTGATTTCTCAGATAGATTAACAATATATTAACGTATCTTAAAAAAATTATATAAAAAATTTGGATAAATGAAAAGTCATTAAATTTTGAGTTTTTGTAAATTCATTGCACGCACTACTATTTTTTTGACCGCAACTGTACATGCGGGTATAGTATTTATTTTTGGCGAGCTAAAAGGGGGGCGTGGTCTAGCAATTTTTAGACGCCTGGCTAGTTGGCTGAAGCGCCATGAAATATAAATGTCAGCTACATCAAAAGCAAAAGCAAAAGCTGCAGTTATGTTGCGGCTACGTGACTTGTGCGTGTGTCGGTGTCGGTGTCTGTGTCGGTGTATGTGACGGTGACTGGTGTGGCACATGCTGCATCACAGCGCATGTTGCAACGCACCAACTGTTTACTTATTTAACACAATTTGTACATTTCATAACTCAAAACGGTACCTTGAAAGCAGGACAGGAATATGGATGTGGATAGGGTTGTGGATGTGTGTTGCTGCCACGCATGCGTAGCCGCCACGCCTCAGGGCTTAGAATTGTGCTTTGTTGTGCTTTACTTATTTAATGGAAGTTCGGGACAGTACAATGTGTGGATGCAGCGTTTCCTGCTGTTGCTGTTGCTGTCACTTGAAGTTTGTTTCGGTAAGTGGAAAGTGTTGTCAGGCATCTTGGAAAGGTGGCATGCAACAGTAGTAACAGCAGCAATTGCTGCAATATCTACACTGTTGACCCAAGTCTCTCAACTATGTCGCAACCTTGAAAAGCACTCAACAAAATAATGCCGGCAATTTTCTAAACACACACTCACACACACACATTCATTCTTTCTGGAAAGTGAAATTATTTATACATATGTATGTGACCTTTGTCCATAATTAGGCAGCTGACAAGATTCTTGAAGTCTAATCGAGGGAGTTCATGTCTTTTTTCTTTACTTTTCGTCAGAAAGCCTTAGGCAGAGTTAAAGTTTCGATTTAGTTTTTCCATATGAATTTATTGTAAAATTTTGTTATTTTTCACCAATCTTTTTTAATGTGTTTGCTTAAATATTTACTGTTGATAGCAATGATCAATTTTTAAAATTAAAATTAAATGCTTGACAGATTAATTAATTGAAGGTAACTAAGGTATACCTTTAATTTTTCTCTTAATATTTATTTCGAAAACTTTGAGCTCTCATAGCTTCATTAAAACCTGATCAATGTATATGCAGATTATCAATTTTTATCCAAAATTATTAAGCTTTCTCCAAATTTATTTTGCTTTTAAAATATGATTTATTTGGAGCATTAAAATTGTTAAAACTAGTCGGCGGTGCTACAGTCGAGCGGTACTCGACTGTCGAAGACCCCGTACTTACTATGCAAAAGCAAACACTGCTTAAAGTCATGTAATATAAGTCGCTACAAACATTTAATGCATTGTAATATATATATATTTTCGCCCAAATATATTGAGGATACGTATATCAATTTACATTAAAGATATAATTAATGATTTATTAAAGCACATCATCAAATTTAACAGATGCACAAAATAAATTGATTTAAGCATTAGAAAAAGCGAGAAAGCGATAAGAGCATTTCCCACATCTCTTAATAATAAACCAAAAAAAAATCAAATATTAACATTGAATTGATGTAACTGCAACATTAATATAAAATGTCAGGAAAACATTAATAAATCTTAAAAATAAAAAAGTCTGTTCAAGCCGGGATTCGAGCTCGGGACCTACATATGATCTTAAAAGTCTGCAAATATTAAAAAAAAAAATTAAAAAATTTGCTCTCGCTGGGAGTTGAACCCGCGACTAATTGCTAATTTACTGGGAACTTTGCCCCTTAGGCCACCGAAGCCAACTTTACAAATGCAAAATGCAGATATGTTAAGACTACAATGATTTATTCTTTGCCAGTTATGATTTCTGCAACATCATTTTAAAATTTAATAACATTAAAAAAAACATTTGGGGATCATCTGCTAACAACTTAATTTTATTGGTCAAATAATAAATACTAACATTTTGAATTGATAAAAATCCAACACTTATATAAAATATCAACATAACACAAAAAAATTGATTTTAAAAACAAAAAAAATTTTGTCCGTGTCAGGATTTGAACCCGCGACCCCCTGACACAACTGACAATGTAAGCAAAAAACTAGGCGTCTTTACAAATTGCGCCACAGTCGCTTTTTGAAATCTATTGTCCAGTAATAGATTTCATTGTTACTGGACTGTAAGTCAAAAGTAATTAATTGTATTCATTGATTGTTGTTGTTGCTGCTAAAGTATGGCAAATAATGGAAAATTTAGTTGTTCAATATCTTCTCTGTTTATTATCCGATCGCGATGAAATTTTCAGCAAATATGGAGAGTAACAATATCTTCGTCTATGCTTAATAAGGAATGTCTATCTTTAAAATTGTTCTTATAATTAAGATTTTCTAATTTGTGGGCGTTTAAGGGGGCGTGGCCAAAATCTAAAACAAACTCGATCTGCTTACAATATAGACGCACCTACATACCAAGTTTGAAGTCTCTAGCTTTTATAGTCTCTGAGATCTAGGCGCTCTTACAGACGGACAGACAGACAGACAGACGGACAGACGGACAGACAGACATGGCTATATCAACTCGGCCGTTGATGCTGATCAAGAATATATATACTTTATGGGGTCTGCCACGCCTCCTTCTGCCTGTTACGCACATTTTTTTGTGACAAGTTAATAGACCCCTATACTTTTTAAAGTACGGGGTCTAAAAATTAAAAATTGTCCTGGATATTTTTAAATAGGTATTGCTCTCACCAGTTTATTAAAACTTCAATGATTTATAACTCAAAAACTTTTCACTCACAAAACTTTATCAAATAATTAAAATAATAAAGTGACAACGAGCTTTTAATAATATTTTATTTTATAATTACATATATTTAAAACAAATTTATAATAACTTTAGTTTTGAAAAGTCTGTCTTTCTGTTGAATAAAGCAGAAACGAAACCCTTTTCAGTATTGACCAAGTTCTAAGAGTCTAAAGTGGCAATTGGTTATGTTGCAAGTTTTGTTGTTTTGCTTCATTATATACTACAATTATTTTCCCCTGGGGAGAGTGAGGAGACATTGTGATTGCGCACAAACTGCGAGTACTCGTACTTAAATAGAACGAGTGCCGTTTGTATAGAGAATTCATTTTATGGGTTGCGGAGAGGGGTGAGTTCTGTTGAGGCTTTGTTGGTTGGCCAGAAACTTCCGCTTTCATAAAAGCGCTTCCAAAGGTAATTGTTTAAAAATATATTTCATTTTATTATGGCGCAGTGCACTGTCTACACAGTACTCATACTCACACTCATACTCACACTCACACTCATATTTATATTCATATACAGACTGTTAGATCGCTTGTCTAGTCATGTGTATTTGTGAGTATGTGTCCATGTAAATTTCAGCAACTCTCCCAAACTAACCAGCAAAATTTGCTGGTGCTGCGGTTTATTTTGTGTTGCAAAAATATGCACAGTCTCCCCCCTCGGCATAGTCCCCTTTACCTCCTCATCCCCCCCATCCTGCTCATCCCTCATCAACCATTTACTCTCCGTCCCTCCCCGTCTCTGCCACTTCCCCTTGGCGCATTGTTGTTACGCTTGACTTTTTGTTGGTCGCGTCAGGAATTCGGAGTTTGTTGTGTTGTTTGGTTTGGTTGTGTTTCATTTTGTTTTGTTGTGTTACGCTGTGTTGTGCTGGGTGTTGGCCTGGCTTGTTATTTTAGCCAAAAGCTGTTAAATTGCATGAAGCAAAACAACACAACTCCAGTGACTGCATATGGGAGTGTGTGAGTGCGTCTAAAAGGTGGCTGCAAGTGTGCATTTAGCCCTGGCCAAAGCGACTTGACCAAGTGCAAAACATCCAACAGCAACAGCATCAACTATAACAACAACTACTTCAACATTTTTGCTATAAATATTAGAGCGGGCGTCAAAGGGAATACGTGTGAGAAATACTTTAGAAACTGCCCATCTTAGGATTGTTTAAGAAAGTTACTTCCACTTTCTCTTTCTCCACATGTCTGTCTAGTTTACTCTCTCTTTTTCCTCCTTAGAAACTCGAATTTATAATGTTCAGCAAGTCCTGCAATTATCGAACAGACTACGAGTCTTGCAACAAAATTGATTCAAATTTTTTGAAAATCGAAATCAGAGTTCTAGTTTGGAAATTTTAACTTTATTTCTACTTATTAGGCAAATTTTTCACATACGTATAAATATGAATTTGAAATTTGTCATGTTTTATTTTTGAGTAGATTGCTAGTGATTGTTAAAAGTCTTTTCAGAATTTAGAAAAACTTTAACATTTCTTTTAAAATAATATTGAAATTAAAAGTATTTATCCAAATTTATAGAATTTCCATGCGAAAAATCTCATGTTCGTTTGTTAGTGCAGCTTATTTCTGATTAATTCATTATATTCTTTTTCATTTAATTAACCTTTTGTGAAAAGTTTCTTTTTCTTTTCCTGGCTGGCCATTTTTGTATGTAAAGCTTTTCTCAGATACTTTTTTATGGACGCAAAGTTTTAATTTGGCGAAGAAAAATAATTAAAATATCTTTCTGGCTTGAGAGTGCACCCATGCACCTTGAACTCGCATAGTAACTATAAATATTTTAATCAAAAAGCCCAAAAGCGAAGAGAAATTAAGATTTTTGCAAGCCACTTTTGAAGCGTTTCAATGGAAAAGAACTGAAAGCTTGTTGTTGCTAAGTGTGGGGCTGTTATAAACTTGAGTTCGCTTTCTTAAAAAAAAAAATTATTTCTGCTTATGATGTGTTAAGAAGTTTTGCATTTTGCTTTATAGCAGGCTGGCATTGAACTATGCGGCGTATACGTAATGCGCGATTTTCATACTTTTTTTTATATTATTTTCTTCTTAGATCGTTGAGCTGTTTGCATATTATCTGGATGCCTGCCTGCCTTTGAGAGTGCTTAACTTTCGGCTACTGCAACTATCGAGTCGCGCTTATTTGTTATGAAAACTTCAAGTGAATAGCCGGGCGAAGGATGTACAAAGGACGAGAACGAAAATGAGAACTACAGCTTCAACTTCACGTCCATGAAAAGCTGCTCAAGTGCAGCCCTTTGACTGGAAGCATGGCAAAAAGGCGTATATCCTTCATTTCTCCTTCACATCTTGCTTTTCCTTCTCCTCCTGCTTGGCAATAGTTTATTTCCTGTGTGTGAGTGTGTGTGTGTGTGTGTGTGCTTACCACTACTTATGTAACAGGAAGTTGTTGGCTTCCTAAACGGATATACTGACTTCAACTAGTGTTTTTTTCCCCCCAGCTTAGCTGCATTCTTTTATGCCATTTTTTTTACCACTTTTTTTAAAATTATTTTTGTTGCTTTCATTCAGCTTGTTGTTGCTGTTTGGTAGGGGAGGCAACGATGATTTCTTTCTGGCTGCGTGGCGCGGTCTGTGCACGTGCCTGAGGTGTGCATAGTGGGTTGCGGTCCATAGTTTCGCTGGCTTCCAAGTTAATAAATATTCAGCTTCAAAAGCAGATGCTAAGCTCATGTTAGGAATAATATTGCGTTTGATAACAACAGTTTAACAGCTGTAAGTATGCTTAACTTTTGAGAGCACATGTGAGTACAACTGACTTGATTTGTTGAAATTGCATGTTAAAATACATAAAGCTGTTAACAGTAGCAAGCAGGTTTTTATTGCGGACGTTTACATTACTTACAAATGTTAAATTGCAGAATATTCAATTTATTATGTTAAATATTACAGTAGTGTTAACAGTTGTAAGTATATTTTGCAGATCTTAAGCACATGTTAATCTGATATGTTAAAATTTAACATTTGTAAGTAAATTGTATTTTGACATGCTATGTTAATTATTATGTTAACGGCATGAAAAGGTTAACAGCTTTAAGATGGCAGACAAGTTAATTAATAAATACTGAATGAATTAATAAATATTAAATATTTTCTATACATATTATATTAAGCTGATTTTATGATATGCACACATCTATCTGAATTTTTGTAGATATCTCAATTTTTAATGAAGTTATTTTACAGCTTTTATGTATTGAACTTTCCCTACCTAACTTTAAAATAAACTCAATGCCACTGTCGAGAAAATGTTTACATTGCAACACCTTCGACACTGATACCATTGGGAACTACCTTCAAGAGTTTCAGTTAACTTGGCTGCTTCATATTTACTAACAGCCACTTCAAGCTTGACTTTACTCAACATATTTTAGCCAGCATTATGGTCAGTGGAAGCAACCCTAAAGGCAAAGTGCTTATCGCCTGCTGTTCTCTTTTCGTCTGCTGCTCCGCTCGTTTAATGTGGCTTTTGATCTGGTTATTATAACCAACATATAGTGTACACATATATATATTGGAAAGTGCTCAATCTTTTGCACCATAAATCATGTCCAACAACTTTTGCTAGCGAAGTGAATTTAAGAAACTTAACTAAAGTTACATTTAAAGTCTATGAAATATTTTACTTAGTTGAAGTTGCAGCTGATTGGCTTAAATAGTGCTTCGTCTATTTAGCATAATTAAAGATGGAGCTATACAAAAATATGCATGCAAATTTTTATGCAATGCAAATTAATTTCGCTTATTACGACACGCAATTTCCAGCACCAGAGACAAAGCCCGACTGCGGCGAGACACCATAATCACACCCAGACCAAGGCTAACCCCACCTGTCCGCGCTGACAGTTTTGCTGTTGCAGTGCCCACCTTTCCCCCCCGCCTACCATGTCCTGCAACTGTCGGGCATTTAATCTCGACAACATTTCCTTTGCCTGTGCCTGCGGTATGACATTTCCTACCAGTGACCAGTACCGCCTCGTCCCCAAACAGTCTCTCTCAGCCCTCTCAGCCCGGTCAGAACTCTTCCTTGGCACCCGTGGCCTGCGACAGTCCTTTGCCGTTGTCGAAAACAAAAATTAGCCGTGCAGTAAAATGGCCAAAGGAAGTGGCAAGTAACTACCTTGCTGCAGTAACCAGCTCCGACAACTCGCTTCCCGCTACACTCTACACTCTACAACCTACCAGTTACCAGCTACCAGCTACCATCTACCAACAGCCACTGCCACATGCAGTAAAAATTCGTTAATGTGCAGCTAATTAAGTTCAAAGCATTGCTCCGGGCTCCATGTCTAGGGACCCTTACTGTCCTAGTCCTTATTCATGCATAGTTAACGGCAGTTAGCTTTTTTTTTTTCCTCTGCAGTTCACCCTCGCACATATAAACTATCTCTGCTAGCTGATAACTTGGTAACAGTTTAGACCAGGTTTGTGGAACCACTGCTGTTCCCAATTAGCGGCCTGCTTTTTTTTATTTACTCAAGTTTTTGTCTCTACATTTAAGAACTGGGCCTAATTTGACACAGAATCATCGATTTGACTGTGAATTTGTATTGAATTTGTATTTATAATGAAAAGTTCAATAAACTTTATATAGGCTGTAAAGTGAGTGAGCACTGTTAATGTAATGCCTCTTAACTTAACATAACAACAGAACTTTACAGAAACTGTGTAGAAGCTGTTAGAAGATGCTTCTATGAAAGCTGTTAAAGTTACTCTGTTATTTTTATGATGTTAAAGTTATGCTGTTATCAGCAATAGGAAACCTTTAACTTTAAGTTTCTAGTTGAAAGAAAGCTGTTTAAGTTACTGTTAAAGTTAAAATTAGTAATTTTAAAGTTACGCTGCTAGACAAATTTTGGCAATGGGTAATTATGAACGTTGAGAAATTTCACTTAGTCATCTACAGAAGCATAAATCACAAGTTCCTGCATCTAGTACAACATTAAATTTATGGTTGCACAGTTTTGGGCGCCATTAAAAATGCAAATATGTATGAAATTTGAGTTGACGCAGACGATCCTCCACAGTCGCTTCATTAGCCGCGTTAGCAAAGTTATGAGACACTTTTTTTATGGCTCTAATTTATATGCAGACGGGGTCTTTGCCAATTCGCAACAATCATGTACAAATTGCTGTACATAGATATAACAGAGAGTGTTGATTGAATATTTCTCGAGATGAGAACTGTTCATAATTAGGAATTCTAGGGACGTGGTTCACTTGTCGCTGTCTTGAAACTAAGTAAAAACTTAGCTCAAAGATGTCCTGCTTCGTTGGGCCTCTGGGCAGGCCACAACAATAATGGCAATAACAAGAATAGTCACTGCTGCAGTGGATAAAACTCTGTCCTTAAATGTGGTCTGGTGGGGATTGCGATTGCAGTGCCTCCACAATGCCAGCCAGAATGCCATCGTCTTTGCCCATCGGACCGCATTGTCGTTTGTCTGATGAGTTTTTAAGTACAAACAATTACAAACGACAAATACAACAAAAAATAATAACAACAGCTAAGTGAGTTTTAACAAACTTAAAGATACCCTGTATCAAGACTTTCAGTCATTTAAAAGACTTGAGTGTTTACCGATTGAGTTTTAGATAGTTGAAGAGAGTTTTAAAACTCTTTTTTTATCAAGATGATACGGAATGACTTTTTTAATCACAAGTATCTTTTGTTATTTTAATTTGCATGCTAACTGTGAACTTATCTAAATTTTTCCTTAATAAAAAATAGATGTCTCTAGCTTTTAGCGCAGTACAGGGTATAAATAACAATTACAAACACAATACACGGCATCGTGCCACAATCGCTTCAGTTATTTAGTCAAGTCTGTGCCCTTCAGAGTTGTGGTTATCACATTCTGTTGGGTATTTTAGTTGCATAATTGAATTAAATTAAATTAAATCCTTTTGATTTGGTTTTTCTTTGCGGCTGTCTCGTTGGTCGCTTTTCAGTTCAGCCAACTCTTAATTACCATTTGTTGACAGCGTAAAGGCAAAAAATATTAACTAAAAATTCTGAGACTATGGTAAAAATGCTATTGTATAAATCTTAACGGCATCAACTAACGATCAGAAGAGACTTTCAGCTTATTTGATTTCCAAACATTCTACATTTAGATTTCACATTAACATGGGTACACCAATAAAAATTATGTATATATTTATAATATCAGATCTTAAGAAAATTTGTGAAATTAAGACAATAAATAAATAAAAATAATTAAAACTGTTTTTAGGAACTTAAATATAATAGCATAAAATAAAAAAAATAACATAATTTACAGCCTCTCTATATGTTTAAAATAAATGAGAAAATAAAATTGTTAAGCACATAATTCGATAAAAGGAATCAAAAGACACGCGCAATTGATTTTTTAGAGTGTAGGCGGCAGATCAGGAACAACACACGAAACCAATTAAATATGCAGACAGCCTGCCGGCTAAAAGGCCCAAAATCGACATCGAAACAGACATAATAAAAGGCAAACATGACCAAAAAGCCGCTTAGTTGCAAAATTTCAGTTCAGTTTACCTGGAAATCCTATAGGTGACTGCTGTGTGCCAGCAAGGACTAAATGCCAGGACGAAATGCGGCATGTAACAGCAGAGACATGTGAAAATTTGTGCTACGCACTGCCGTTGCTCATTAATTAAAAATTGGAAAGCAACAGCAACAACAGCAACAGGAAAAACAATAACCAGACACGGCAATGTTATGTGGGATGCTTGATGATAACCATGACATACACGTGACACGTGTGTGAAACGGCGCTGACACGATGTTCAGCACTTTCATCACCAGCTGACGGCCAACGGATGCCACAGATGTCAATGATGGCCCCAACGACCCCGTCCCCCGTCCCTTTTCTCTGCACAGGCAGTTTATGTATTAAATCACTAAAGCGTATGACAGGATTATACTTATAGACATGCATAAATCAAGTACAACGGATTGGCGAGGTTAACTTGTTTTCCCTGCAAAGTTGTAGATCGCTAATGCGATTTCCTTCTCCGCAAATGAGCTTAAAAATAGCGCCGGAAAATTCTTTAGTAGTGTTGAAAAATATTTATAGCTTGAATTTAACTAAGGTTTTTAGTACAGTTTAAGTTAGTTTCAATTAAACATATTATTTTATGACCATTTATTCCTCAGCCTTAACTAAAGTTAAGCGAAAGTGCAGAAAATAAAAAATTAAGCTGTAAATAAATTTTAAAATTGATAACATTATTTTAAACTAAAAGTTGCTTAAGTATTTTAACAATTGAGACTGATGATGAGTTTTGGAAAATTCACCTTTTTTCTTACCCTAAATTGACCCTGAAAAAAGTGCATGAAAAAGTTTAGAAAAGCGCTTTCAACTACAAATCGACTGAAATTTTATGTTAGCTTAGAAAACGAGATTCACATTAATTTCAATATATATAACTTTACCTATTCTAGCCGACTTAAGGGCCAGGGATGTTGCCTAATGATGCTTAAAAACTTTTCGGTGGTAACGTCAACATTTGTTTGGTTTTTTTTATAACAAAAAAGAAAAAGAAGAAGACGTAGAGAATTGTGGCATATCCCCAGGCGAGCATTGTTGGCAATGTTGCAAGCGCAGCACAAAAGTGCCAGATAATCGCCGGCTAATACAATGAATGACCGCCCCCGGATGCGGATCCATTCGTATTGCCATTAAATTCAATTACATGACAATAACGTGGCGCTTATGGCGCTGCGGTTCACGAAAAATTGAATATAATAATAAAAATAAAGCTGTGAATAGATAAAAAGTGCAAGCCAAAGCTAAACTAAAGCTTCTCTGGCGCGTGCACAAGTGAGCGAGACAGAGACAAATGGGGCGAGTATGGGAGAGAGAGAAAGAGGAATTCTGTAGAAGAGGTCAGTAGCAAGAAATTATGATTAGCTTTTGGTAAAGTTTTCGGTCGCAGTCAGCAGCCACTTGAGAGCTGCCATTGCATACTTTGTGTCGGCCAAGTCGTTGCAACGCGTTGCTATTCAAGCGTAAGCGACAACCCTGGGCAACCCTGACAATAGCAGGCAAATTTCTGCAACGTTTGAATTTCACTCTAGTATCCCTTTGATCATTGCCGTCGCATTGTTTGCCGCTTTGTTTAATCGCTTCATGATGCGCCTGAAAGTGTGCTAAGCTTTTCTACTATGCAGCAGTTTTTAGTTAACAGTAACAGGATTAAGGATTACAGAGCTCGTTTGAATAGATAACAGTTAGAAAGGGAGCATGTATGTATATAAAATGCTCTGTTAATACTTTAAATTGAATGGAATTTTAAAAGCATAATAATTTAATTTAAAAAGAAAAAGATTTAAATAAATAAACATAACATTTAAGACAGTTTAAGGTACTAAATTAATAAATAAGTTGTAAACAACTATAAGTCCTTCACTTAAATTTAAATCCGATTATAATAGTTATTGTTATAAACAAGATTGTTGTGGGGAATCCGAGTTAATTTTCCGCAAGGCATTTTGTGTTTATCAAATGAATTGTGTCATAATCAGTTATCTAAGCATTTATATACATAATTTAAGACAACAATTTGCATACAATTTTGTAAATTGTGCCTATAAGAAGGCTTTAAATGTCTTTGCTACCCGGGGGGAAATGTAATGGGTCCGTAACCGAAGAAGGCAAATTTAGCACAAAAAGACAATTTGTCACAATCACAATTATTACACACACAAAATGACAGGCAAATGAAAACCAAGCAGCTGGAAAACAAGCCAAGTCAAGTCAAGTTTGCCAAGTTAGGCTCAGTGTTCTTACACATTGTGGGGAAGGAGCTCCATTCCAACATGTCCAACGACTTTCGTTTGCCTTGCCTTGCAGAATGATGCAGCAAACCTGGACGAAATATGTATGCAGAAGACGGCACCTGAAAGCATTTCCCATCCCCATTACATTTTGTCATATTTTTTAGTTAATTTCAGAAATGCAAATCATCGATGGACCTAGTTGGTACTCTGGAACACGACCAGTGTGTCCTGGCCTAGTCCTTTGACAAATTTTACCATCATTGCTCATTGGGTGTACGCTCGTTAAAACTATGCAATATTTCATGGGCCGTTCCGTGTAGGATTTCCATTTTGTTTTTGGTAACATATTTTCATTGTTTGCCTGACAAAAATAGGGGGCATCTCCTTGTGGTCGTTAATGTTTACAGAGCTGCCTTGTTTGGGTCTTTTGTTTGTTGGTTATCTGGTTATTGCCATATTTACTGTTTAATTTTTGGGCATACCGAATATTTAAAAAATTCGTTTAATTATTTTTCCTTGCAATCTTCATCCAGTTGGAATTTATAGTCGGTTTGACATTGTGTTACCGATGGCAACTGTACAAAATTTAAAATATTTGCAGCTCTAATAACAAAATAGTTGAGCAAGGGTTATACAGTAGACAGAAAATTCATTTAATTTTAACAAAGATGGTGTTTATAGCATATTTTTGAGTTAAATTTCTTAGCAGTTTAATATTTAAATAAATTTGTAATTTTCCATTAATATAAACTTATTTCAAGTGCGAAAAAATTATTGATTTCCCGTGCTAATCGATACATTCAAAATCCTCTTTACTTTTTATTACCTTACATTAAATTTACCACAGGGTTTCAATGTGTCATGAAGCTTTCGGTAGCAGTTTGAGCTTTTCTTAAGCAAATTGAAAGCTTCGCAAGAGCTTAACTGCTGACGTCGCTTGCTAAAGCCGGTTTTGGGCATTGCGCATGCGCCACCGACGCCGATTTCGATGAAGCCGCCATTCAAGATGCATTTTGCATAAGGTTTTTAACACATTTAGCTTCCATACACAAAAACTGGTCGCTGAGCTGAGCATATTTAAAAAGTGTTTTACCCCACATCGAGGCGCACAGTTGGCTCTGAGACGGTGACGCGTGCGCACAACGAAGACGACGACGAAACGGTAAATGTTGCATTCTTGAATGTGAAACATAATGGAATCGGAACAGTGAAAAGTGCTTTTAGTGTGAACAAAAACTTAAAATTTATGCATTTGTGCAAATAATCGATTCGCTTGAATTGTATTTTAAAACAGTGAAATATTTTTTAATATCTAGTTGGAAATAAAATAAAAGCTTCTATTTGCACAGGTTTAACTGGTTACAAAATGGCGTTTATGAAAATTTGCATATTTGCTTTGCTTGTGGGTAAGTTTTCAGCGAAACTCATAATTGCACATGGCAATTAATGAAATGAGCTGCATGCATAGTTTATTTAAATATATTTTTTGACAACGCTCAACAATTAGCATTAATTTGAGCATCAGCTGAAATTGTATACAAATTAAAAACCATGAAAACTCACGCCATAATTCAACTGTCAACAACAGAACATTTTACAATTGCGTAAAATGATTTTATTTGTTTTCCCATAAAGTTTTTCTGCTTTGTTTTTGAAAATGGCAATTGCATTTCATTTTGACCGCAAACAAATGGAGCTGTTATTACACATATATTTGTTTCACATTATTTGACTAATGTCGCGCAATTTGCATAGTTTTGGTTTTTCATTTGTCCAGACGGAAAAGCAACAACCGCTTTAGTTAACATATTTAAATTGAGGCAGCTCATTAAATACGTGTTGTCGTCCTAAATGCCCAAATATGAGTGTGCAACATGTTTAAATTTTATATTGTTATACCTTGTAGTCATAAAATACATGAGCAGGGTATAATATACTTCAGTAAACGTATGTGATGGTAAAGGTTCGTATATAACAAATGCAATGAGTATCTATTAGTCGAGAAAAGCTTTAATTTTTGTATATATTCTGGTCACACCAAAAATTAAAATTGATAGGCAACTGTTGTTGTATTGTGTGTGTTAAACATATTTTGTAATTATGTTAAAATGACCATGAAATATATTGGCAATTGTTTGTGTCTCTTCTAATTAAATGCGCGAACAATTTCAACAAGTGTGAGTGTCAAAAATGTTGAATTTTTGTTTAATTGCGGCATGATTTGTGTGCAGAATAGCAAATAGCTTTTTAATAATTGAAAAATATTAAATGCAAGTTTGTTTAATATTAAATTATTATTTACTCTTCATATAATAATAAAAATGTATTCAAAAGCATGGATTTTCATTCATATTGCCTATTAAAAATCAAGCTAAAAAAATAAATTCATTTATTATTTTTAGCGCTTTAATTTTTATTTATTAAAATTGATTGTTAATTTAATTTATAGGATAAACATAATCAAATTTTCTATCTTCTTATTGCGGTGTTAATTTATTTTTCACTGCGCTTTCCCACAAAAGCCAGATTGCGCTCAATAGGCCAGATTAAATTGACTAACAGTTCAATGAGCGACTTGAAAATAAAAATTAGAAAAGCCACACTGTAATGCAAGCTGTTTATTTTTAATCTATTTAATGTTCAATGAACTTAACACGCATGTTCCACGCACATTTATTTATTTTACTTTGACGCCGACAGCTCAACACCCACAAAGCTGTGTGTGTGTGTGTGACTTGAATTCAATTCGACGAAAGCAAACAAGGCACAAAAACTTTGATTTTTTTTTCCTTTGCTCATACACATTTTTTCTATTTCAACACGACGACAGCGAAGGCACACAATTAATCTAGTTTAACCGGACTGGAAATCAAGTCAAAGGGGCCAAATGGCCAAGGGGAGCGGGGGACAGGCGAACAGTTGTCGGAACCGGGACTCTATGACAAACTTGTTGACAGACTGTCAGTTCGACGGTCGACAAGTCCAGGCAGAAAAAAATCAGCAACACTCAAACCACATGAACGACGACAATGCGACACTGCGTTTGACATGATGGAAAAAAAACTACAACAATATAATAAGAAAATATATAATTTATAGCGCTTAGTCGAAATACCCTAATGGGGGGTCTAGTATTTAAAAAAGACTATATAACAGATCAAGAAAATATTGTGTTTAATTTGATTTTGTAGAAATTATATTGTGAACTCCCTCTGCAATAATTATCGTGAACTTGCTTGATTATCATAATCTAAATGGAGTCCTTAAATATCATTATATTAAATTAATTTGACTTTCTATTTTTCAGCAGACTTTGAGCTCTTAAATATAAGTTGAATTCTTCTTCATACTTCTGGTGGTAACAGTTTAATTAGTTTACCTTTTCAGTCAACTGCTATAGGAAAATTTATTGAGTGAACTTAAATTCTCTTTTTGATTGAATGAAAATGCAGCAATTGTAATCGGTATTTTGATTAATAAAATCCAATCACCAATAACCAATATGAAAATATATATCCCAATCCCAAAAATATACTTTTTTTGTAGTAGTTATTTTCGAAACCTAGCGAGATTTATAAAATAGTTTAAACAGCCATATACTCGGTTAGAGTATAAACAAAATCAACTACGAA
Organism: Drosophila recens; assembly: GCA_037043495.1. Classification (NCBI taxonomy): domain Eukaryota; kingdom Metazoa; phylum Arthropoda; class Insecta; order Diptera; family Drosophilidae; genus Drosophila; species Drosophila recens. The sequence continues at coordinate 112,503 of JBAMBJ010001962.1, forward strand.
AGTCATAGCTACTTTTTCAGTATTTTTTCTGTATTTCTTTTTATTTTTTTTTTGTTTTTTTTTGGGCCAAGTCGTGTACGAAACGTGTTTCAATGACAAGCAGCAGCTGCAGTGCCAACAACTACAACAACTTGTTTCTTTTAGTTGTTGTTATTGTTGTTGTTGCTGCTGTTATTGTTGTTATTTTTGTTGGTAACTGCTGTTGTTCGTTGTCGCCGGCGTTGGCTTAAATGTTGCCTGACACTTTACGCACTAATTGCTCTGTGGAATTGTTTCTTTATTAACGTTTAATCGAATGTCAGGCACTCCCAGCACTCCAACAACTCGTCGGCATTGTTGTCTGCCGTCTCCAATTGACTTAAATGCAATTGAATACATCTCTTCTCGGCATTTTTTGCAATGTTGCTGATTAAAGTGGTTTACCTTGAGGTGCTTCACGTGTGTGTGTGATTGTGTGTGTATGTGTGTGTTGTTGCAACGTTGTCGGAAGTGCATGGCATTGGTTTGACTTGTCTTGACTTGGCTTGATGATTGTCTCAACTCGTTGAATTCACCGACTTCGCCTTGGCTTTGTCAGTGCAACACACAACAGCTGATGACACTCGACAAAAAACAGCTGTTTTTCTTAACTAAAATAATTTTACTAATAATAACTTTCACTTTTAAGGTCGCACACTTAATTTGCCTATGTCACAATCTTGCAAGACTATAAACAATGCGCTAACTTATATACATAACAGGTTTTTAGCGGCTGAAAAAGCAAAACATATAAACCGAAGACTTACACTGCTGAAAAATATGGTGGTACTTTGAATAGTTTCGAAACAAATTGGCAAGAGGCAGTTAGTGATAACAGAAGAATTGTAAAACTAGCAACATGAATAATTAAATTATTTACATAATTTACATAATGTTAAAGTACTCTACAGATGAGGCTGTTGTCGGTATATATACAGATGTTATCGTTTTACCTAATCTCATTCTACATTTAAATGCTATGTTAATTGGCTGTACACATGTAAATGAAACTGTTAACGTTCTGTTATTGCCTGAAATGATACTGTTATTGTTCTGTTGTCCTTCTGTTGTAATAACATGCTGCTATTATGCTAACAGCGGCTTGATATTTAAATACCAATTCTCATATTTCATTCAACTCGGTGATATTTTTGTGTCAATCTTCTTTTATTTGTTAAAGTATAACTTTACTCATATCGTTATCTTTCTGGTATCGCACACAGGCACAACATTAGCACAGCGCACCAATTTCCAATTCCGTACGGGTGCGGGTCATCCGCCATCGCAGCGCCATTTGCCGCCAAGGACGCGGGATCCCGTCGAGGACGCAGTCGCGGAAACCAGACGCAGACCGACCGAGGCTCCGGCATATGAGCCCACCGAGCAGTGTCCGGAAGCGAATGGTTTCTTTCCGGATAGCAAGCAGTGCGATAAATACTGGGCATGCCTGTAAGTTAAACATACATACATATTTAAGTACTAGACCTATCCAATGCGGCGTATGTGTAATATCCGTTTTTAAACAGTTGCCAATTTGCATAAGCTGATAATTTGTGCTTGTCCTTAATTCTTTTGAAAATATATTTACCCTTTTTGTGGCTGGTTAAATTTACTTTTGGTTAGGCTTTTATGATTAGCAACAGTCAAATGATTACCCCAGCTCAACCAGAACACCTCTCGGGGTAACTTTGAGCTGTGAGCAATGATGTGTGTAAGCGGGCTTTGCTCATCTTTCGCACCATTGAAGCCGCAAGTGAGCCGCAATAATTTAGACGTGTTACAGACAAACAAAAAAGTGTCAAAATTGACTTGATGTTGCTGATGTGTTTGCTCCTTGGAGATATTTAACTAAAACATCAAAGCCGGATTGAGAGAGGGATATGTTGCTGTTAAAAGAGCAGCAAAATCTAGATTCTATCAAATTTATTTATTTTTATGTTAACTCGTACCATACCTGTTAAATAATGATTAGTAATCATAATCATTGGTAATTTAATTTTTTTTTTTTTTTTGAGTTAACTAATGCCCAATTATGTAATGATTACGATTGCAAAAAATCAAAAATAATCTAAAATTATTACAACTGTTTAAAAATAATCATAAAAAATCAAAAATAATATTTCTGATTATTTTGGGATATTTTTAATCATTTATTATTATTTTTAATTTTTTCTGATTACTTATGACCACTTAGTAAAAATCAAATTATTTTAAGTTTTCACAATCAAAGTAGCTAAAATAATCAGAAAAAATAAAAAATAATCGAAATAATCAGAAAGATTATTTTAGATTATTTTTGATTATTTCTGATTCTTTTTGAACAATTGTAATAATTTTAGATTATTTATTAAATTTAAATTATATCTTTAAAAAAAAATAATCTCCCTGATTATTTTTGATTATTTCTGATTTTTTTTTAACAATTGTAATAATTTTAGATTATTTATTAAATTTAATTTAAATTATATCTTTAAAAATATATAACTTTATTAATTTTTTTTATTTTTATGTTTTTGTTTAATTACAGCGATGGCGTACACACTGAACGTCTCTGTGCCGATGGCATGGTCTTCAATGATTACTCGGCCATCGAGGAGAAATGTGACTTACCCTATAACATTGATTGCAGCAAACGCTCCAAGCTTCGTGAGTATACTCCTCTCTCTCTTGCGATATGTATGTATTTTTTTTTCTCCTCAGAAGAGTTCCATTCTTATATTTATTTTAAGTATGCACAGCGTGTTGTTCATTGTCAAACGCAGCGAAGAAATCACACGCCTTGTGCTATATTTAAACCTGGCCAAAATTTACCCGTAAATGCGAGCCGTGCCCACACTTACTTGCTCGTTACTCGTACTTCTCTTTAAAACAAAATAAAAAAGAAGAAAATTACATAAAAAAGAACTAATTTATTATGCAAACGGCATGCGAGGCGGTTAACCCAAATTGTTGTCGTCAATAGGTCTTTGCTCTGTGTGGTAGAGAGGGCACATATTAAGGTCTTGTTTAATTCTATATTGTATTGTTTTGCTTTTAAGTTATTTGTGATTTTATTATCTTATTTTGTGACACTCAAAGTGGTTTTATATGCGCGACAGTCGATTTGACACGTGGCAAGTGACATTTTATATTTTAGTTAGAGAAAATTTGTATTGGCAGCAACAAACTCCCCTTGAGTATTAGCAAAGAAGGTATGAAAATAGTTTGACTAATAAAATTTGAGTTATTAAATTTGATAAATTGTTTTAAATTTCTAACAAAATTAAAGCAAAACGTTTGAGAAGAAATATTTTATAGAATTTTTTTAATTAAAGACCAATTGAAGACATTTGTATAAATAGTAATGAGAAATCCACTCATTGCTTTACCTTTAAAGAATATACATACTAGGGTGCCACAGAAATCGCTTTCGTTTGAATTTCACACAAATTTCATACAAATTTAAGTGAAATTCAAGCGAAAACGATTTCTGTGGCACCCCGATAAAGTCTTTTTCCACTATAGAATCCTTAGTGGTCTCTTTCATTTTCAATTTTAATATATACAATAAACTAGACACATTAAATAAGACTTCTTCCTTTTATAATTAAATAATTAAAATATGTTTCTCACAGTATTTGCAATTATATGAGTATTTAAACATAAAAATTTAAGTTTGCGTTTATCAAAGCAATTAGCACACATTATATAAAAACCCATTAGCTATTTCAATTACCTTTGTCGTTGGTTAACATATGAGTCTAGTATTTTATATATGTAAAATAAAATATGGGACCCAGCAGTATCTGACCGGCAGCAGGAAGTGCGCAGTGTTGGCCCAAAGGATGTTGGCCATGCTAAGATATGAGCATGCAGTTGACCATTTTATACTACTCGCAGTACGTTGGCATTCTTGGCAAACTGTTGTGGCAATAAACTCTCAGTCTGCTGCATAAACAACTGGAGGCAAGGAATGTCCCTTGTAAACTGCAAAACTGAACTGCAAACTCGTATACAGAATATTTTGCAACACAGAGGAAAAGCCAAGTGCAGCACTTCGAAAATAAAGTAACTTAAAAAGAACTAAAAAAAGTAAAGAATATAGCATAGAATTTGAAAGGAACAAGTTTTGATAAAAGTCATAAAATATTTTAAAGGGCTAATAGTTATGAAATTTTACATATTTTTTTAGTTATTTCACTGCCTTTCAATGTGTTTACATTCATCCTTCCACTTTGTTAGGATCAATTTGACTCAATTCAAACCATAACTGTTAAATAATGATTGGTAATCATAATCATTAGTAATTAGATTATTTTTGTTTAAAAGTCGAAATAATGATTAAATTCCGATTATTTTAGGTTTTGCCCAATTATTTTATGATTACGATTACAAAAAATAAAAAATAATCGAAAATAATTACAATTATTCAAAAATAATCAGAAAACATCAAAAATAAACACAAATAATCTTTTTCAGTATTTCGGATTATTTTTGAATATTTCTGATTATTTATGACTACTTAGTAAAAATCAAATTATTTTAAATCATCACATACAAAGTAGCCAAAATAATCTGATAAAATCAAAAATAATCCGAAATACTCAAAAAGATTATTTTTGATTTTTTCTGAATATTTTTGAATAATTGTAATAATTTTAGATTATTTATGATTTCTGTAATCGTAATCATTATATAATCACAAATTTTTCAACAGTATATTATATAGTCACTACGATTATTTCGAAAAATAATCCAATTGATTAGTAACTCTAATCGAAATTTTACAGGCATGATTCAAACTAATTCGTATTTACTTCCACATTTCGTTTGAATCAATACAAATTTTCTAACTATTTACAGCAATTACTAATTAATATTATATCAGTTACTAACATTTGAATATAGTAAAAACAAGTCCAAGTTAATATAAATATTAAATCGGGGTATCAAGATTTTTTTTTTAATTGTCAAAAAAAATTAAGTGCACTTTTAGCCATCCCAACATACATATTAACTTATTTATTTCTATTAAAAATAAACATCAATTTACTATCCAATGTTTTAATAAATATTTTACTTTGCAGAAACCCCGCAACCGTCGCAGCATTGCCCAAGAAAGAATGGTTATTTTGGCCATGAGAAGCCGGGCATTTGCGATAAATTCTATTTCTGCGTCGATGGTCAGTTTAACATGATTACCTGTCCCGCTGGCCTGGTATTCAACCCCAAGACTGGCATCTGCACCTGGCCCGACGAGGTGGGCGTCACTGGCTGCAAATCGGAGGATATCTTTGAGTTCGCGTGTCCCAAGGTGAATGAGAGTATTGCTGTGACACATCCACGTTACGCGGATCCCGATGACTGTCAGTTCTTCTATGTGTGTGTGAATGGGGATCTGCCGCGTCGCAATGGCTGCAAATTGGGCCAGGTTTTCGATGAGGAGAACAAGACATGCGACTGGGCACGCAAGGTGCCAGATTGGTAAGCTTAAATTAAATTATTCTGTTAAAAATAATTAACAACTAACTATATCTTATTGTTTAAAGTGCCGACTGGTATAAGGATCGCTTAACTGATGCTATGCTGGATGAGCTGGAGAATCCCAAGCCGAAGTCAACGACCACCAAGAGGCCTGCCCGTGTTCGCGGCTCCTCGAGGCGTAAGCCCAAACCCAAGGTGGTCAAGGAGGAGGAGGAGCTCGAGGAGGATGAGGCCTAATCGTTGACTGTTTAGTTCTAAGTTTGTCATTCCTGATAACAAATAAACGTTGCTATCAAGCGTTTCAACTAAAACTTTAAATGCACAGTAAACTCTTTTGAGCTAAGTGTAAATTACCTTAGTTGTTCTTTTATTTTCATTCTCTTTTACAGTCGCTCCTAAAAATATGCATTAGATATTCCGACTGGTTTGATAGCTTTGCAGTCTGCTCTGAGACATTTGCAGCTGACAAGTAGCGAAAATAGCGAAGCTAACGTCATAGCATGTTTTCCAGTCTGTTTGCCACAGACAACTTGCAACAGAAAAACAACAAGAAAAACAACAACAACAATAATGAGAACAACAAATGTTGCACATAAAAAATACAAGAGCAATACGCGTTTAGATTTTGTGAACAAAACTTGAGGCGCTGCCAAAATGACAGGATTTTTATGCGCATACAGACAAGGAGACAAGGATTCCATAAGGGTTCATCATGTTGTTGCTGTTGTTGTTGTATTTTCCCCCTTTTTCATACAACAGAATCAATGCATATCTCCATCTCTCTCTTTCTTACTCACTCGCTCAACTGCTGCCTGCAGCGCACAGTGGTCAATTTAGCTGGCATTAATTCAATTCTAAAATATTATATGTTGCTTAAAATTTTGTGTTATTACTCTTAAACATTAAATTAAAATATAACTAAATAACTTTTTAGCTCACGTCCACAATAAAATAATCATCTTGTAGAAAAATCTGTTTGATTTCAAATTCACTGTATTATATCATTCAAATCTCCCACTGTGCAGCGCATAAATTCAATTTACCGTGGAGTATGCACAAAAGTATGCAACAAAATCTTACCAGCTCGTCACACACACATGCACACACATACACGAACACATTGGACATGTGTATGACATTTGCCAGACAAGAAGCATTCGATAAAACGCATCGAAATTTCATTGCGCAAATTGTGAGCAGTTGAAAGACGAGATTTACAGTGGCCATAGCCAACACAGAGAATAAAGAGAGAAAGAAAAGCAGAGAGAATGGGTAAACAATGTGAATGAGGGAATGGAAAGAGCGCAACTCGTAAATTGTATTGTTTAAGTAGCAAAGTAAAATCACAGAATAGGATAAGACATTTCAATTCCACTTTGCAAATGCTGAAGCATTGAACATGTGTTAGGACTTTATATTGATAACCCAATAAAGGGATGTTCCAATTGAGGTACATATGAGTAATATGATCAGTGGAACAAGTTCGATTTAAGTTAAAATTACAATGGGTCAATCAATCCAAGAAACATATTTAGCCACTTCACTATAGGTCAAATGGACCCTTTTTCTGATATAAACTAGTTTTGTAACAGCATTCAAATTAACAAACTTTTCTTACATTCCTATTAGGAATACATTGAATTTTAATGTTGCATACTAGAAATGTTTACATTGCATTCAAATGTTAAGTTAACAGCTGTTAAACGTGCAGTTTATAAATTGTTGAAATATTTTGATTGAAGTTGAAGTGGCTCTAGTTTCTTTAAATTTAAAATTTTTAATACAAATTGTGATGAAAAGTGATCAGTGTGGTTTTAACATTATGTTGGTAAATCTGTGCTGTTGGTATTGTTCGTGTTGTCTGTAGTATGTGTCCATAAAGTGACGCTTTCGAAAAAATTTATTTGGGAAGAGTTTTAAAAAAATGTCAGCACTTGTCAGCGAAGTGACTTTATACATATTGTAGAGTAATCCCTTGTGAACTCATACCAGTAAGTTTACGTGTCACTTTTAGTCACTTCTCCCAAAATTTAACTTTTTAGAACATAACCTATATGTAAGCAATGCCGGTCTACTTAAAGCACAACGGAAAAATAAAGGAAAAACTGATGGAGTGGATGCTGTTGTACGTTAATTTAAATGGTATATCGATGTTATTGATATTACGACACACAGACAACAATAAAACATAGATTTTTTAGTTACAGGCTAACTATTCTCCGAAAATAAAATCCAAAAAATGCTTCTAAAAATTTGAAATAAAAAACAAAAAATTTGAAATATACTTAGAAAATATAAAAAAAACATTACTTTAATATTTATTAACAAAAAAAAAAAAATTTTAATATTTTTTTGTATTTATCTTTTTTTAGGGGCGTTGATGGGCAGTGCCACGCCCATTTTTTCAAAACTATTTCCAAATTCAATCTAGAATGGTATCCAAAAAACTTTACTCGGAAAACTTAAAAAACCTTCGAGGTATTAATTTATATCACAAAAAGGGTCCATTTGACCTATAGTGCACTTGAGCTTGTGAGTGAATTCGAATTAGAATAGTTCTTCATTTCTGTAAACTTGACAGAATGTTAGAGGAAAGCAGTTTAACATAACAGCGTGGTAACAGCACATGAAATTTAATACAAATATTTGCAAAAATAAAATTGATTTCCTATTTAAATAAATTGTAAAGGGCTTCCCTTTTCTTTTAGCATTTAAAAGTATTAACTCATAGTTTAATACACATAACATAAAAGCATACATATTTATTTTATCTTGTTCTGCGGACTTGGCTTATGAATTTAACTCTGTAAACTTTACAGAATTTTAAAGCTTAACAAGACAATAAAAGCGATTATCGATTAACAATGGAATCAACAGCTCGGCCTAACAGCATACTTCAAATCTCGTCATGTGGAGGAGGCCAAACAATTAAATCCAAGCGTCAAAATGTCCAATGCTCAACCGAGGACAATGACCAGACTGAGATGTTTCCTGCCTGCGTGTTAATGAACAACTCAACTCAACTCCACTCAATTCTCAATTCAACTGAACTGAACTCAACTCCAGCCAGAGGGCGACTTTTGACGCGGTCGTTGGTGCACGCACTCGGCCAGGACAAACGCAAGGGAAACCTGTTGGCCCAATGGCTTTTGCGTCTAATTAATCAAGCAACTCGGGCAGTCAGGGGACAAAATTCTCCCAGTTCTGGCCGTGTTTGCGTCACGCTGTCAATAATTTGGCACGTTCAGTGACCCGCTCAGCCTCCCGTTATACCCCTCCACCCTGTCGACTTTCCTAGAGCACCGGCTGTTGCGAAACCATCTAAAAAGCATTTCGTCGAACTCAGCGCCTACTTAATCAAGTGTAACACGAACATGTCCAAGCACACCTGGTAACTGACATATTGGACCGCAGCACTTCCTGCCTGCCTTTCATTGAGTGTGTCTGAGCTCAGTGTGATTGTGTGTGTGATTGTGTTTGTGTGTGTGTTTGTGTGTGAACCGGACAGAGTCTGCAACTCAGACACTTCATACACCCTCGTGTCGCTTGTATCAAATGTCAAATTTGACATAAACAAGTGTTTACATAATGACAACAACAATTTGCGTAATTGTCAGGGACAAGTTTCAGATGGACATCGCGTCGTCCTTATAAAGCACGAGTCTCCTGTGCTCTTCACTGGGCACCGCATTTTTCTTTGTGTCTGGCCTTTTTTGTCATGATTGTCATATGGCATAATTAGTTCAGAGACGTGCGTTGACTAATTGACGGAATGTCCGGGGGGTAACTTAAATGGAAATCAACTTGGTGCAGACATTAAATTTATTATTGGAGTTCGGTTTTTTTATATCGCTAAAATATTTTCAATAAATTTGGCATTAGGTAACTTAAATTTAAATTAAATATTTGTGAGAAATTTGCACATTTTTAAAAAATAAAAAAAATATGTTAATAACAGAGGGAGAAGATTTAAGCATTTGCTTTAAGAGGAGTCAGTAATTTAAACAAATTTCAAAACATTTTATTGCAAAATATAGACCATATGCGAAAGGCAATTGCCTCTTTTGATTTTATATCTGATAATGTTGCTAAACTGCAAACATTTTGGTCTTAAGCATCTTTCAACAACCCGAAAATTAAGTCATTGTTTGCCCACGTACGAGCTGAGGGCGTTCAACCAGCATTCTCAGCCTGTTTCAGCTTGAACTTGGAGCCTGCTGAGCACTGAGCACTGAATACTGAACACTCAGAGTGCTGAGGGTTACGTCTGGTTATGGCGTTATGTGGGTACGCCCAAAAATAAAACAGACGGGGGTTACCAACAAACAAAAATAATAAGGAAAAGAATATGCCAATGCCTTGTGTTGGGTAAAAGTTGATTGTTTGCTCCTTGGGCTATTTGCTTTCTTGATGAAATAATTAAATGTCATTCACTGAGGTCCTTTTTGCCGTTTATGCCGCTGAAGAGCAGCTGCTGCCTTCTGTTGGTACAATCTCCCAATCTCCCAGCCGTCTGCTTCCTCGTCTGTCGTAATTGTTGACCACTTTCGCATATCCTTCTTGAGCCTTTGCTGCTGTAACTAATTTGTGCAGTCGCCTTAAGGCGGTGTCCTTGCGCCCAACCGCTTTGATTTTAGTTATTGCAAGTCCGCCCACATTTCCCATCCCGCGTCTGTCGCCTTTGCGCGGCAAGTTCATTAAACTTTTGTCTTGGCAGGCTGCACATTTAGTCAGCTAATTAACTGCTGCATACTTTTCGGCGCAGTTGAAGTTTAATGAACCGTCTCTGGCAATGTCACACCTGATGTCGCTTCTTCTCCTCTCTCTCTCTCTATCTCTCTCTCTCTATCTCTCTCTCTCTATCTCTCTCTCTCTCTATCTCTCTATCTCTATCTCTCTGTATATTTCCCTATTTTGCCCTAATTTGCATATTCATAAACGTCACATCGACAGCGACTTTGAGAGCCATAAGTCCGAGTCTTGGAGTCAAAAATAAATCAGTCTGAATCATTAAGTCAGCCAATTTGTTGGCAACGTTATGACGCCTTGGACACTTTTTGATTTAATGCCAATTTTTCATTTTATCCACTTAAAAGGCAAGTTCACTATAATTTCGCTTAAAATTTGCATATTTTTAATTTCACACTTGAAAATTTTATATGATTGCCTGTTTAATTTAATAAAATTAAAATTTGATTTCGAATTTACCAAATTTTTGAGCATTAAGTTTATATATTTATGCAAAAAAAAATTAATTTATATATTTATTTAAATGGAATATTCCCATTGCCTTAAGTTCTTTGACTGGAATTTATTATAGTGATCACAAAAGATATTTTATAACTATGTATGTTATAGAACCATAGTTAAATAAGTTTTTTCAATGCAGTGAATTCTCCCACGCTACAGTTTGGTTAAGACTATTTTAATAATATTTACCTAAAAAACAAAATTGCACAAAATATTAAATTTCGCAAGCAATGGAAGTCAAGATAATTTCGGCAAAGAAAGTTGAAGTGTATGTAAATAAGTAGCATTAACTCAGCAAATATTAGACCGTCTTAAATATTTGGAAACAACGTGTGTTTTATTTAAATGCAAATAACAAAACTCTTAAATCTATACTAAAAAATTATAACATCTGTTTGAATGATCAAATTTCATTGTCAGTTGACGATAGGCTGTTGTCGATAGTCTACTACTGTTGTAGGGATTCCATTCCAGTTTTTCAAAAGCCGAATTTTGAGAACTTTGAGAATTGTTTGCCATTGCGACGTCTTTTGATGGTCTTCTTGCCCGGTTTTTTGACAATCTTGAACTTGCGAATAATCTTTTTCTTTCCGCCTTCTCCTCCTGTTGATGGGGATGGGGCTGTGGTGGTCTCAGTGTCATCGGTGGGAACAGTGGTTTCCTCTCCCGCCACGGTCGTTTCTTCCTCGGGGGCTTCTGTTGGTGGCTCCGTTTCCGCCTCGACGCACTCGGGATCGTCGGGTAAGGCAGTGCAGTCAACGCAGTCGGCGTCGTCGGGATCCTCCTCGCAGGTCACAGCTCCACCTAGCGGCAGGTAGGCAACGGCCAGAAGTGCCAGGACTACACAGCTCAGAATAACTCTTTGGGATCTCATTTTCACTGTTCAATAATCAGATTCAATTGTTGAATGATAAACTATTATCGAATTTCGAACATTTTATACCAATTCTGAATTAGGCCAGTTCAATCTAAAGCAAATTGTTTCAATAGTCAAAACATTCGCAAGCCTATTTGTTTAGGTGTTTAAAACCTTTCTGTGTCAACTACTCAAAAACTATAACTAATATTCCGAAGGGCAAACAAATAATCGAACCAATAAAGACAAATAAAATAAGTGAGGTATTCAAACAATTTACACGTGTCGATATATGTCCTTAATCGATGAGCAAATAGACCAAATGAGTATGACATTTTCTTACCTACTTTTCTCTTTCCCAAAAATAATTGATTTGTTGATGTCGAATGCATTTTCAATTAATGTGTATGTTCTATATACTTTTGTGTTTGTCTCTGCATTTTGAAACACACACAGCAATAGAAATTTGTTATATTTCAGTGCATACCAAAATTTGAATATGAATTGAAACTGATTTGAATGAAAATTTATTTTCAGCTCATTTATAAGAGTATATGCAAATTTTCGTTCGAGTTCTGTTTTTACTTAGGCATTTTGGCAGACGCTTCACAAAATTAGCTGATGGGATTTTATAGAATTTTTCAGTTCCTGAGGCAAAATACATAATTTACGGAATATTCCTGTTTATTCGATAGCAGCAGCAAAAATATGCTTGTATATGTACATTTCTGACTGGAGGGAAATTGTATTTTATTTTAAATTTAATTAACAATAAAAATGTTTTGAATTAAAGCTTAAATTTTATTTGATATTAGTTACATGATTAAAGTAATTTTGTTAAAATATAAAAGCTTAAATCATTGTTTTACAATATCGTAAAATTTGTTTTTTAATATATGGTCATAAAAACAAACTCTTTAACGGATTCTTGCTGTTTATTTATTCCATCGCAATTGTCATAAAATTAATTAGTAATGCGTCACTGCGGTTTAGTCACCAATCAACAATATCGACGATGCCGATGACGATGACGACGATTGCAGAAATCCCTAAACAAGTGTTTTAATTATGAAATCCACATTTCGCAGACAAACTGTCCCATATGCTAATTGCGCTAAACATGATTTTATTGTCCCTCTTGCTGTGGTCCTCATTTGGGGAGACGACAAAACACAACGGAGTTAATTTCATTGCTGAATTGTGACTCAAGGGCAATATTAACATGGAAATTATGAACATGGCGGCCAACGAAATGTGACAGCCGCCACGGCAATAACACAAATGAGAGTCAACTCGCGGCACTCGAAAGTCCAATTTGATGCAGCGGAGGATACCCTGTAAAAGTGTTGCTTAGTTGAAAAATGAGTTACTCGGATTAAGCGAAAATAATAGCTTATTAATCCAATACTTAGCCAATATTTCAACTGGAGATCAGTATTTATAACTTAAATTTTTACAACAAAATTTATTTCGCTTCGGGGTGAATAAAAAATAATATAATTGTAAATAAAATTTACATAAAATAACATAAAATTTATTTATATATGTGTTATATGAACTCTTTCACATAAGGCTTAAATTTACCAATATTTTAAAAGCACATTAAAACTTTCAGAATTTTAAATAGAGCTTACAAAAAGAAGAAAAAACTTCTTTAGGTGCACACTTAAGGGCACAAACTTTTTGAGAGTCGAAAATATAAATATAAAAAAAAAACGGTGAATTATCTAAAAATAGGAAAAATGTATTAAAAAGAAATTAAAGATATATCAAATGTGTTTAAAATATTTAATGTGGAAAGCACACGAAAGTCCTAAATATTTCTTAAAGAATTCCCAGTAAGTTTGAGAAATTTGCTTAAGTATAAAACAAACAACATTTTTAAGACACATTAGTTTTCTTTTATAATTTGGACAACTTACATTAAGCTACTTTGAATAATTTTAATTTAATATTTATCAACATTTACACAAATTTAGTATACCCACTCAAATGCAGTAGTCCGGGGTATACTGACAACAAGGCAATAAAAACAAATTGCTAAACCGACAGAGTTCGGGCAGCGTCAACTGCAAAACGGCAGAATGCAGCACCAAAGCCAAGGATTGCCTGCAAGCTGTCGGACACAAAAACAAGAAAATAATTTCCATAGTACAACAATCTCATTTTTTTTTTCCTCATTTTAGTGATTTTTGAGCAATGCACCCTAAGGGTTGTCGCCCGAAGGGGGGAGGCGAAACTGTCAGAAAATTTACGCCACAGCGGTGCATTTTTGGAGTGGTCAAGCGATGACAGGGGCTCTGGTTTTGGGTACTCGTGCTCGCTTTTATTCCTGGACCCCTTCTCGGATCCCATTCCGGTTCTCTGTGCCCCTTTTTGTGCCGTTCCCTGGCTTTCATTGCATATTTTGCGGCGTTTAGACAACGAAAACAATGCCCAGAACAACTACAACAGCAACAACAATAAGAGCAACTCTGTCATGCTGCAATTTTATATATGCTCCTATGATTTATGCCATCATCATAATAAATTTATGTGATTTATCTGCGCTGCCTAAGGCGAGCAACTATTATTTTTTTTCTTTCGCTGCGGTAACTGTACTAATTCAAACTGCCTGCACTTTAATTGTAATGCAGTTGTCTCAGCTCAGTTGTGTGTAAATATGTGTGTGTGTGTGTGTGTGTTGATGTGCGTGCCAAGCGAATTCATAACTTTTGACAGTTTTGGGTTGGCATTCGAGGCTTCCCCTCGCATTGAGTTATGAATAAGAAAATCAGGCAATTACTCAACATATATTTAGCACAATTTTACATTTAGGCCAATTTAGAAGCTGTGTACAAGTTGGTAAAATGTTGTAGATATAATTGCAGCTAACATTTATGTGTGTGGAATATTAACTTAAATTATCATTAACATAATTGATCTCTCGAAATTGAAACATCTTTATATTGCTAGCTTTTAATTAAATAATAAATGTTATGAATTATAATTAAATTAAGTTAACTAAGTTTTTTTGAATTAAATTTATAATAATTTGATCGCTTGTATAAAAACCATACCTGTTAAATAATGAGTAGAAATTAGATTATTTTTGTTTAAAAGTCAAACTTCTGATTAAGTTACGAATATTTTCGGTTTTTCCCAATTATTTAATGGTTACGATTACAAAAAATAAAAAATAGCAATTACAATTATTAAAAAATAATCAGAAAAATCAAAAAAATTCAAAAACAATCTTTTTGAGTGTTCGGATTATTTTTGATTTTTTTCTGATTGTATTGGCTAATTGATTGTGCATATTTAAATAATTTGATTTTAACTAAATAGTCAGAAATAATCGGAAATAATCAGAAATAATCAAAAATAATCAGAAAAAAATCAAAACTAATCCGAATACTCAAAAAGATAATTTTTGATTATTTCTGATTATTTTTGAATAATTGTTATAATTTTAGATTATTTCTGATTTTTTGTGATCGTAATCATTAAATAATCACAAATTTTTCAACAGAGAATTATATAGCCACTTCGATTATTTTCAAAAATATTCTAATTGATTAGTAATTCTAATCGAATTTTAACAGGTATGATAAAAACCAATAATTCCTTAGAAATATAATTAAATTTAACAATAATTATTAGAAATTTTTAACAATATACGTATATTCGACACTTAGCTCGATTGTTGTCAAAAATAAATGGCATAAATATCTCCTGAGACTTATGAAACACACCTCATGATTCTTTCAGTCATATTATTCGCAATCTATTGCTTAAGCTAAGTACGCTTTCTATAGTATGTTTAGTCTGAGTTAAGATGAGGATGTCAGATAATTTATAGGGATTACATTTGACTATCTCGAGCTCAGTTCAGTTGAGCTACAACAGTTGGTTGTGCAGACTTGCCGAGTTTGAAGTATTAGGCAAAAGCTGTGCAACAAAGTGGCACCTGACTGCACTTGAAAATGCTGCATATTTAAAGGCGTCTAAGTGCCGGCAAAGAGTGCAGAACGCGATGTCTGACACATCATGCATGCTGTTTTGGGTTGCTTGATTGTTTTCAGTGCAAGCGTCAAGCATCAACAACAACAACAACAAGAGCAATAACAACAATAGCTGTAAGCATTGATTGCATTTGTGTCTGGGCGAGAGCCACGCCCACAGCTCCACAGGCGCATTTGAACAATGCCGTTGGCATTTCAAGTGCACAGACAACGACAACGACAACAGTAATAACAACAACAACAACGATAACAACAACAACACACACAACAACACTCTTGCTAATGCCTAAAAATGTGTAGGGCTCTTGGACTTGGATGCATGCCACTTGAGCACCGGCGTCGACATCCTGTGCTGTTTAACCTGCAACAGGATCACATGGAGTAAGAGAAGAAGAAAGAGAGGGGCAGAGGAATAAAGAAGCAGATAGAAGGACCCTTTATGAGCTAGTAAATAGTCAAACAATACGGGTTTTGGAGCACAGCGCCCAATTGACTATCAAGTGAATGGAAATCACAGCACTTTTGAATATTCAAATATTGACTACGAGTATTCAGCATATTGATTGCTTTTCTTCTCCTCTTCCTCTTGCTGTTGTGCGATGTTACTCAACTTTGGCTGGATTTAAGTTTAGCTGGCTGAGCGAGTGCCCTTCGCTTTAGGAGTCTGTCTGTCTCGGCAGCATGTTAGCGTCACCTTCATCATCAACTTGTTGGCACTTTAACAGCTGCTCGTGGGCCACGCGGCGTATACGTGATGCGGAATACAAAAACATCCCCGTAGAATACGGATATGTAAAACGGGGATAGTTCCACTGCCATTTTATGACAGTGCAAAATATTTCATGCTTCGCGTTGACGTTGTTTGACATTGCAAAAATTGCTTTTAATTAAAACACGCTCTGTGCTAAAATAAACTAAAGTACGCAGCTAAACGGAAAAGAAAAAACCTCTCTGAGAAACTGATAGAAGTAAACATATTCAGTAAACTTTGATACACAAATTTTTAATAAAGGTGATATAAACTAATCTTTCGAGTTAGTTTTGGTTAAATAATTAAACTAACTTATAGTTTTTATGATAACAGTATCATTTTTTTTTATTTTTAAACAGAATTTGTAACAAATCTCTTAACTCTATTGTTAAAACTACAACATATTTGCTTTGTACTCGAAATCCAGGTGTCTTATCGTTTGTCGGCTATCGATATTACATTCTTTAATCAAAGTTAGCTCTATGGAGTTTCTTAAAATATGAAACCTCCTCTTCTGCCAACCAGTTTACCGCTTCTTCTTTCAACTGGATTGGGGCTTCTCTTATTGAAAAATTTGCCTTTTCCCTTGCCATTGCGACGCCTTTTGATGGTCTTCTTGCCCGGTTTTCTGACAATCTTGAACTTGCGAATAATCTTTTTCTTTCCGCCTTCGCCTCCTGTGGACGGGGATGGGGCTGTGGTGGTCTCAGTGTCATCGGTGGGAAGAGTGGTTTCCTCTCCCGCCACGGTCGTCTCTTCCTCGGGAGCATCTGTTGGTGGCTCCGTCACCGCCTCGACGCACTCGGGATCGTCGGGCAATGCAGTGCAGTCAACGCAGTCGGCGTCGTCGGGATCCTCCTCGCAGGTCACAGCTCCACCTAGCGGCAGGTAGGCAACGGCTAGAAGTGCCAGGACCACACAGCTCAGAATAACTCTTTGGGATCTCATCTTAACTGCTCAATAATCAGATTCAATTGTTGAATGATAAACTATTAACGAATTTTAAACAATTTATACCAATATCGAATTAGTTCTAAAACAAATAGTGTGAAATTCGAGAGTTTTTGATATATTTGCAAAGCTGTTGTGTCGATTTCTGTGCCAATTAATATTTGTATTGAATTATCGAATCGGGGACAAAACATTGAACCGTGTGGGAAAGTAAATTTGGTTATACGAGCAAAAGTAAATATTTAAATAGCTGTCATAGCCAAGTCAACTACATGTTGGAACATCTTATGATACTCTGAATAAATGTATAGAGTAAATGTGCTTGGACCATGTTAGGTACTTATGTTAAGCTACTTAAACCAATTACAGATATTTAGTCGCTTACTCGCAATTGCTATGAATCTAAACTCGAATACTGATGATTACCATACTATTGAGCACCAGCTGGAATAGAGTTCCAAATCCGCTTAGCAACCTCATAATTGGCCCCAATGTCTGTCTGTCTTTCTATCTGCTTATGGGTGTGGGCGTCAATCTCACAGCCAGCGGTCAATCGTCATTGTTCATCTGGTTCTCTTGGACTCCTTTTCATTGCATAATCTCTAAAGCTTTAAAGCGGCGACAACAGACACACAAATTAAATATATATAAGCAATATATGGCAATAAAAATAAATCAGCCAAAATCATTGTTGAGTTTCTATTTGTTGTTTTCAGTTCCGTTGACGCCATTCGATTCTAATCGCTTCGTTAAATTGATTAATTTTCTTGTTTATGTCTATAAAAATTGTCGCCAAAGTTTTGATCGATATAATTATTTTGAGGTGGCGTCTGTGGCAAATTGTTTATAAAATTTAGTTTATTGAATATTTCTAAAAATGTGAAAACTGGTCATAACATACATCTTATTGAAGTGAAATTCAATTTACTTTTAATCAATGAACAATGCGAGAGTTATTATCGTTTAATAAAAATTAAATGTTATATTCATTCGACGGGTTTTCATAATTTTTATAAATATTAGATAAAATAGTTTTACATTTTCTATAAGTTGGGTAATTTGTTCTACACAAAAATCATTTGTTTATGCAATTGGAATAGTTTTCTTAAATCAGACCCACATATAAACAAAAATAAGTTTCGATTTCCGTTTCGCAGTCAATTTTGATGGATTATTTCGAGCTACAAACAAATCTGAGCACTCGGATGCTGTACGAGTAGGAGGTGTACTCGAACTGGCAAACTGAGTGTGTGAGTTCATTCAGTGTACACTCAGAGTGTTTGCCATACGTACATATTTGTATGGGATTCGTCTCAGGTCATTTGTCTTAGCCCGACTGACTGACTGGCAATTATGCCGCCTCTATAGTTCCATGACAAATATATTCATTAATTGAATGCGGAAAGGTGTTTATGGATAGTTGTGATCGATATCTTTGCAGGGATTAAAGCTAGCACACTAATTGGCTTAAATTGAGTTTGAGTTCCTGTTTGATAGAATGAAAAGTTTTCGACTTAAAGCCAATTGGCAAATTTTGGCAAAAGAGATGCCAAGAAATGAGAGCTGCAAGCCGAGAAATGAGGAACTGTGAGCCTTGACAGCATTTCCATTTCAATGCCTTGCTCAATGTCCATACCCATACACATGCACACACACAACACACACACACACACCCACATACAATGTGCCCGTGCTTGTGTGATTTTTGTGTAAATTGTCTGTGGAACTGCAGTCGAGTGCATTTTGCAACTACCGCCCCTCTTTAAATACCCTGTACCTTGTACGAACAAGTTGTGCTTGATGAGTCCATTGATGAACAAAATCAAATGATTGTATATCTCCTACTAATATTAAAGAAAGATATATAAATATTAAAGAGAACAAATTAAAAATATTGACAAATTTATTTATCAAAAAATAAAATATTTAAAAATATAAGGTATATTTACAAAACATGGGTAATTTGTTAAAGTACAAATTTAATTAAAAAATAAAAGAAAATTTATAAAACATGTTAAGCTGCAGCCTAAGTAATTTTAAATTAACCATTTACGTTTTAATTTAAATTAAACAAATTAAAACTCTAAATATCAATATTTGTTAATATGACATTTATGTTTTAATAATTTTTATATATTATAAATTTAAAATAAAACAAATATTAATTTGGATTAATATTTAAAATATAAAACGCATTTATGTTGATACAGGGTATCTTCTAGTCGTGCAGTATTCGCTCTTATTCAATGCTGTTACCTTTTCATGCCACTTGCTGTGATTTGAGTATCTCGTTGGTCCCACGCTAGTTGTCACTTCCTCTCTACCTCCATTTTATCGTACAGTCTCCCTCTCACTTACTCTAGCTATCTCTTTCTGGCTTTGGACACACACACACACACGTTGCTCATTTCGTTAGCTAAAAATGCATTTCCTGTCAAGTGTAAAAAGGAAATGATGTGATGCTCTCGAGCTTTAACGTGCAATCAATCATTGCCGCCGCACTCGGTTTCACTGCCATTTTACAGCCCGACACACAGCCATTCCCCTCTCTCCACTCTCCACTCTCCTCTCCTCATTCCCATCTCCTCTCCCAACATCCTTCAGCTTTCCACCATTCGCTGTCCTTGGCGTGGCTTTTTTCAATCTCTTTGCGTTTCGTTTGTGGCGGCAAAGTCAACGAAAAAGAGTTTATTAAGCCAGGCAAATAGTGTTAAGTATTTGTCAAATGTCAAAGTGCAAGCAGTCTCAGGGTGCTCATGAGTGTACTCACTTTGCACTCGTCACATACCACTTTGATTCGTTGCATTTCCGTTACCGCAATTTCCGCAATTTCGACGCTTTGCGATTAAATGTATACGCCTAGTGGGAATCATTGCCGTTAACTTCCTCTTTCACAAAATGCAAATAAAAATTTAATTAAAAAAAATGGAATGCAAATAAATATAGTACATTGACTACTGATAACGATTACCCATTAAAAAGTGTACTATTCATCACTCATTCATAATCTTATCCTGGCTAATATATCTGATAAACGATCTTTCTCTAACTTTAATTACCATGAATTTATATTTATCATTATTATACAATTATTTAAATTGATTAAAAGCTTGGAAATGGATTTATATTATCATATATAATTTATTTGTATATCATTATATTTAAAAATATTTACATATATATAAAAATATATATATTTATTTTTAATTTTCTTTGGAATTTTTCAAATTGTAATAAGTCAACTGAAATTCAAGTTCAACAGCTTCGTTCACTTTTATTTACGCCAATTCCGTTCCATCCTATACCTTTTACTCTTACACATTTTTGCAAAGAGCTGTCTACACATCTTAATGGACTTTTGTGGCTACGTGTCCAGAGACAGTAATTGATGTTGAATGGCCATTCGAATAGAATGCGTCAACTTCCGGAATTGGACACAAAACAGACAGTCGACAGTCGACAACTGGCTTTAAAACGCTTCACGCACTTTTAATTTGGAAACTGAAAGGGGGAAACGCTCGCGTTTTAAATGCCTACTTAAAATGAAAAAAAAAACAGTAAGCACTAATAACAACAGCAAAAGAAGTAAGAAAAATTGCCTTGAAAATTTAATACAAATAGGCTCGAAATTCCTTGAATTTGTTTAGCGTTTAATTACAACGATTTTAACCACAAGATGAGTTGACAGTTTTCTTTTCCACCCAATTTATGTGGCTAGGAAACCCTTGGGCAGCCTTCAATCTTTTGTATTTAATGAACCCTATATTCAATAAAAAAATGCAGTCTATTGGGTTCGAATATTGCTGGGTAATTGTTAAGCCTACTCCAAGGTAAAAGCTGACCGCCTATTGGGGAAGGTCGCTCCGGTTCTAAGTGTGTCAGCTTTGTTTTCTTTCAACTTTCTCTTGCTTCAATCAAATGTGGTTCTTTTCTTAATATTTATAAGAAAAAAATTAATTGAATAATAAATTGAATGACTTGTACATTGCACTGAAATTAATTGGTTTTCCACTGATATTCATGGATAATTTTTGTACTTATGAAACATATTTGGAAAATAATTTTAGAAAGGTTTTTCAAAACAATGTTAATGTTAATTAAAATTTTAAAATATTCTGTCAGAAATTGCAAATATATTTAAATTATTTATTTGAAATTTTGATTTGATATTTTAATGTTGACAATTATTATTATGTATACAATTATAAATTTTGAATAAAATAATGTAAAACATACATATCTTTATAAATTTTTGGAGCTTAATCGCACACTGTTTTGATTAATTTTGTGCAGACTTAAAGATAGATAAATTTATTTATGGCATCATTTGGATTACTTTGAACATATCGAAAATTGTGGAATCGAACAATGCGACAATTAACAAGAAAATAAACAAAACGCAAACTGGCAATTGGGGCATGGACACAACGTGCACTCGAAAATGGCACAAATAATACATTCTCTAAAAATAATAATAACTAAAACTGAAACTGAAACAACACAAATTGAAACAGAAATTGAAGCGCCCAACTGAACCTGAAACTGAAAACTGACGAGCAAAACTGAAACTCACGCTGCAAATGAAGCAAACGCTGCTGACATACAAACGGTTCGGGCCAAAATAAAATAAAGCGGCCAAAAGAGTCAAAAACACGGCCAAAGGTGTTGACAGACAGTGCGCTGACAAATCACCTAACAACGAGCATGAACCAAACAAAAATAGGAGGGAGGCACTTGGGGGATTGGGCCACTAGGGATGGACGCGTGACGTGACACGAAACGTGAACAAATGAGTAAGAAAACGAAAGAAAATAGAAAGCATGCATTGTCTACTATACATCTGAAAAAGTACAGTTGAGCTTGTCTATAAAATATGTGAATAAATGTCAATTTATTTTGTTTTCAATTTTTCAAATTTTGACAATACCATTTATTTTTATCCCAATTGAGTTTGTTTGAAAAAAGATTGAACGTGAAAAAAAGAAATGGATTTATTATTTACCTAATCATAATTTTATATAAAACTTTTTAAAATTTATAATTGCTTGTTTTTTTTGTTTTAATTCCAACCGAGTTTGTCTTTATAAATTAAAATTTATTTGTTTTTATTTTAATTTTTATATTTACAGTTAAACTTCCGTAACTCGAACTTTTATTTCTTGAATCTTTTTCTAACTAAATGAGTGGCAGTCAAAATAATAAGCCTAAGAACTCTATAAGTCGAATATCTCCATAGCTCGAACATTCTCTTTGGATAATTTTGATTTGATTTAGGGAAGTTCGATTGTATTTTTATATATATTTTATTTTACCTTTAATCGTGACACGCTCCCATCTCTCGACAGGTTGACATCGCGTTGACTGACTGACAACTTGAAGGCACTAAATTGTGAATTTCAAGTGCAAAAACTGAAAATGTGATGTAATCGAGGATGATTGGCTGAGGAATCGATAGTGGGAATTTGGAGTACTTCAAGCCAGGCTGACAATTAAAGACTTAATTAAATAATGGCCAATAGGCTGAAGAGGAAGCGCCGTTAGCGTTGAACTTGAAAATACCAATGGTAATACCAATAGAAATAGAGATTGAAACTGAAAATGAAATGAAACCAGTTTGCTACACAATTGTCAAATTGTCAACAGAGATATGAGATACTTTTGTACTTTTGAGATACTTTTGTACTTATTACCGGTTTGTCAACCTATCTGTGTGTGTGTGTGTGTGTGTGTGTGTGTGGGTGTAAATGGACTACACCTAAGGGGGAGCACTGTGAATTCTAGACACACGCCCGCTCCATATAAAGTGAGATGCAGGCAGCTTGAACCACATCATTATCCAAACGTCGCTCACATCGCCAAGTGCCGACGACGACGAGGACGACGAAAAGTCTCAGTCTCTGATAAACGCGACGGATTCGCTTAATAAATTTGCATACCTACTACCTCTGTGTGTGTGTGTCTGTGTGTGTATCTGTGTGCCGTGTGCCTTTAAGTTTCAATCACAGCCGAGTTAACGAGAAAATGGCAAGCCAAGTAAGTCGCTCGAATAATCCACATTTATCCCGAGCCACAACACCAATAACAAGGATATCGAAAACAAATCGCGTTAAGTGCGAAGCTTACCATATAGCTACATACATATATAATCATATAGGAAAACTTGACGTCAATTTAAAAAATCTTTTTTATAAACATAATTCAGTTCTTTTAAATTTAAATGTATCAGAAAAGTTTTCGAATTCATCGATAAAATTATATATATATTTCTTAACATTTATTGTGTATTAACTAAGTGTAAAATAATAATAATTTGTTAGTTTGGACACAAATTTCTGTGGTTGAAATTTTCGAATAATTTTTTTACTTGATTTTTAATTTAAATTTATATCCAAAATTTATATTCGCGATAAAACACAAAATTTCCCCAACAAATTGAAGATAAATATCAAAATTTGCAGCCACTGAAAATATAGAAGCAACAATAACTTAAACAACTCAAAACCTATTCGAAATTAATAAATTTGAAATATTTCCATCATTTTTCGAAATTCCCATTTTTTTAATACAATTTTTTATTCCGTAATTTTTAGTTTAAAATCAAAAAATAAAAATTATAAATTGAGGTTCTTTGAGGATTTTAAAAGAAAAACAGAAGCTCAGGTGTAATCCAAGTTCAGTTCACTAGTTAGGGTATCCAAGGGCAGGGTATCTCTTAGTCGTGTCTCCCCGACTAACACCTTCTCCTTTGTTTTCTTTTGAAGTTTCTGACTGCGCTTTCGCTGATGGCCCTCGCTGGCGGCTGTCTGGGTGGCTTTGCGGCCACCTACGCTGGCTACCATCCCGGCTATGCCACCTACCAGGCGGCTCCCACTGTTTACCATGCGGCGCCCGCAGCTGCTACTGCTGTCTATCACCAGGCAGTTCAGGCTCCAGTTGTGGCCAAGACGCTGCTGCACCCAGCGCCAGTTTACACCAAGTCCTATGCTGTGCCCGCTGCAGTTGCTCCCGTTGTGCGCACCTATGCCGTTCCCGCGCCCGTGGTGAAAACCGTAGCTCCGATTGTCAAGCAGGTGGAACTGGAGGCGGCTCCCCGCTATGATTTCTCGTATGGCGTGCACGATTCCCTCACTGGCGACATCAAGAGCCAGGTGGAGAGCCGTGACGGCGGCAATGTGGTTGGCTCCTACAGTGTCCTCGATGCCGATGGCTACAAGCGCACGGTCACCTACACCGCCGACGACATCAACGGCTTCAATGCGGTGGTGCAGCGCGAGCCTGTGGTTGCTGCCCGTGCCGCTGTTGTGGCACCTGTTGCCGCCGCCGCTCCCCTCGTCTCTGCGCCCGCTCCGGCCGTGTTCCCCGCACCCATCTACTATCCACAGGCTCAGCAGCAACTGTTCCAGCCACAGCAGCAACTGTTCCAGCCACAGCAGCAACTCTTCCAGCCACAGCAGCAACAGGTGAATGCCGAGCAGGAGAGCGAAGTTGTGGAGGCACCACGTCAACCTGAACAGGAGCCAGCACCCATTGACTACGCAGAGGAGCAACAACAACAGGAGCAACAGCAACAGGAACAACAGCAACAGGAACAACAACAACAGGAACAACAGCAGCAGCAACAGGAGCAACAGTCGATTTATCCACAGGATCAGCAATTCCCACCTTATCCATCGGCTTCCCCTGCGCCAGCTGCCGAGGATGACTCGGACTCCGATGTGGTGGAAGCTCGCTCCGCCAGCAGCAGCAGCAGCAGCCAGGAAAGCGGCGCAGAGAGCAGCACCGCATCGCCAGCTCCCGTCAACGAGGACAACAAGGAGCAGGACAGGAAGAAGTCGGCATAGATTACAATCAATTGAACCTCTGGCAATTCCCAATAAACACTTTTTGTTAAAATTAAATGCGTCTACAAGAAATTCACAAATTAGACTTTTTATTTCGTGCAGCGTTGCCAAACTTCAAATTTGTACAGTTTTGAGCGGCGTTGTCAAACTTCAAGATAATCAATTTCAATTATTGATATATTCATTTACATAAATGTATTCATACATATATTTATGTTTCTTTTCTCGGGTCTCATGGAATTATTATCTGAAACAATAATCAGATAATCTATATATATAAAACTCTTTGTCCTGACTGACTGACTGACTGACTGACTGACTGACTGACTCACTGACTGACTGACTGACTGACTGAGAATCAACGTGCAGCCCAAACGGTAAAAGATAGAAAGCTGAAATTTGCACACAACATAGATGAGATAATTTCATCGTGCAATAAGACGTCGTTTTGCGAAATTCGACCTCTAAGTGGGTCAAAATCAAGGTCAAAGGTCACAGAATTGCTTAGTATGAAAAACTTTTTTGTTTCTTAAGATATCTCAACCAAACTCACAGATTATATGTTTGGGGCTGTCTTTAACATTCTGGCCAAATTGGGTTAAAGTCGGATGACTATATCATATAGCTGCCATAGGAACAATCGGATGCAAAATAACCTTTTGTATAAAAAACTTTTTTGTTTCTTAAGATATCTCAACCAAACTCACAGATTGTATGTTTCAGACTGTCCTTTACATTCTGACCAAATTGGGTTAAAGTCGGATGACTATATCATATAGCTGCCATAGGAACAATCGGATGCAAAATAACCTTTTGTAGGATAAACTTTTTTGTTTCTTAAGATATCTCAATCAAACTCACAGATTGTATGTTTGAGACTGTCCTTTACATTCTGACCAAATTGGGTTAAAGTCGGATGACTATATCATATAGCTGCCATAGGAACAATCGGATGCAAAATAACCTTTTGTATGAAAAACTTTTTTGTGTCTTAAGATATCTCAACCAAACTCACAGATTATATGTTTGGGGCTGTCTTTAACATTCTGGCCAAATTTTGTCAAAGTCGGGTTACTATATCATATAGCTGCCATAGGATCAATCGGATGCAAGTTAACCTTTAGAATCAAAAACTCTTTTGTTGTATGAGATATTCTTAGAAAACTCACACATTAACTCTTCTTGCTAAATTTTGCATTTTCCTCAAGTTTAGCTTTTTCCCGCCAAACTTAGCCTTTTCCCGCCAAATCTGGATTTTTCCCGCCAAATCACAAAATCTGACTTTTAGCCAAAGCAAGAAGAAACATTGAAACCGCGGACAGCGAAAGTTGAATATTTCCGTTTTTTTTACAAAAAAATGCTATATTATATAAATTTGTTAAAGCGGACTACTAAGGACCTTCTTTTAAATTTTGCGAGCGAAGCGAGCAGGGGACGGATCCCCTTATATTGTATTAATTTGTTAAACCGGATATCTTAAGAAGTTCTATTAAATTTTTGCGAGCGAAGCGAGCTGCGGGTTGGCGAGCGAAGCGAGCAGCTTAAGTTTGTTAAGCTGGACAACAAAAGACCTTTTTTTCAATTGTGCGAGCGAAGCGAGCGGGGGTTGGCGAGCGAAGCGAGCAGGGGGCGGAGCCCCCTAGTAATTTATAAATCAACAACTTGTAAGTTTTTTAAATAAAATGTCATAAAAAAATTAATAAAGCAAAGTTCTGAGAAAGATTATATGTATATACATATTCAAGTTCACGTTTACATATCAAGAGATTTGTTATGCTGGCTATGCTTAAATTCTAGAATACAAATAATTATGATAAATAAGCAATTGCATTCCACAACAGCAAGCAGTCTGTTGACTCGATTTGCTGAATTTGCAGACTCCGCGCATGTGGATGGTAAATGTTTCAGATGTAAGCATGTGGATGGTATTTTAACTAAGACGTTTTCACATATGATTTGTAATCTGTATATTTGTAGAGCTTAGACATTAAGAGAACTCCTTTGTTAAATATAAGAATAGCCCTGATATAAGACTTGGTTAGTTTAGAAATATTTGAATGTAAAAAAAAAATTTGTAAATAGCGCCATCTATTGCATGAACGATCAACATTGCCAGCTGATCTCGCTTACAGTAACAGTGCCATTTTGAGTATAACTAGTCAAAGCCTGCTGATAATTATCATATCTCTCTTTCGCTCTTTCACTGTTACCTCACTCTCTCATTTACCTATAGACAGAAAATTTGGTCCCAATTCATTTCTGTAATGAAATTATTTATTGTCTCAAAAAATTAATTAAAAATATGTACTTACAAATTCAAAAAACCAACAAATTAATGAATTGGAAATTGGAGTTATCCGTGGAACCTGAAGGCTGCCACCTTTTTTTTTTTGCCAACCTTAGCCAGGGCTGCCACATGATTTGTTTTTGTACCAACATCAAATTCAAGCAACCCTAGCAACAAATAGCATCTTGTTCAAATTAAACGGATCTTTTTAAGCGCACAGTAGGCATTGGAATCCAATTCTCTGCAACTTCATGTATTAAGAGCCATATTGCCTCACAGTTTTATTTGGGTTTTAAACGTGTTAACACGTCCAGAAATTTAGTTGTTTTGTTCAAAATTTGTAGGTCCAAGTAAATTTAAAAGTTTTTGTTGAAATTATTTTAGAAATCTAGCACACCCATTACAGCAGTGAACCTGATGTAAATATACAGCTAAACAAAAGGTAAGTAATGCAA